>CALNXI010001835.1:15000-17437 GCA_942486025.1 Porites evermanni | reverse complement strand
GATTGCTATATCTCGATGTTTTACTCCCGCCATGTAAGGAAATTCAGGACAGTCTTGAATTCTGGATTCCACAATACTCGTCAAAAATCGTTGAAACGGACACCGCTTCTCTTGAATTTTCTAGAAAATTCTTGAGATTTACTCCTCACACTTTTGTTGTCACTGTAATGTGCCCTTTCCCTCCCCAATGTTGAGCCACGCATATTTTGAAGCAATGAAACCACTGTAATACCCAAATCAACCTTGGGTCAAATCAACTTTGGCGCTCTAAGTCATTTTTACCTTGCTCAATGCTTTCATCTCAACATCATTTATCGTAACTAGTTTCATGATGACACACGCTAGAAAAGCATTTATCTTCTAAAATAATCCACTAAAGAATATATCTGGAGGTCCAAAGGTTTGCTAAACCGTGGTCTAAGTTAAACTTCGCTTTAATAACTGACCCAAATGTTTTGAGCCCGATTTGTTAAAAGACGTAGTGCAAAACAACACGGTCTAACAGCTTCTCTCTTCGATCTTACAAATTGCAAGTCGGAAAGGATATTCACCCAGTTAATTTGGGGGCTTATGGCTATTAAATGCTAAACACCCTGACAAAAATTATTCATACAACTGCTTTTACTTATACAGTATGCCATCTTACCAGTTATTCTGGTGAATTTTACCTTAAAATACACATTAGTGAAGTAGTCAAGAACCATTAACATAAAATAAAACAGATGAAATTTTCCAAATCGAGCACAAAAATAATTATCAAAAAAGGGATGTCGCATCCATTATTTGTTCATATTTTTATGACCGAGTCAGATATCAACATCTCTACTTTTTGCACTAACATCTTTCGGCAGTTTTATTACATTTCCTTTTTAAACTATTTGATCTATTTGGTTCCAAAAAAAAAAAAAAAAAAACAGAGCGGGAGGAAAGCCTTGAAGGCGTTTTCTGAACACGGAGGGATTTCGCTTCACAGGATGCGACAAACCGGCCCCACCGAAAATTCTGATTGACGTGAGCAATTCCTTTTTGCCGGTGATTAAGTTTAAGTTTTATTTTGGAATAAAAACTCCCTTTTTCTAATTGCTGAGCAGTTTAGAAAAATACGTGCGACAATTATCTAAAACGTCTTAAAAACACATATAGGACATCTGCTTTGCCACACCAGCAATGCCCGGCCATCAGTAATCGCATGTTCACAAAAGAGTTTCATCGTAGCTCAGTTAAAGACGCCTGTCAGTCAGTCAAACCACAGGGTCCAGAGGAGTTTCGTGTGAATAAATGAATTACTTACTTAAAGTCCCAACTTCAAAAATGTCTATATCTGTCGCTTAGCACGATTAATTAGCCCAATGGGATCTTTATGAATTTACGTTAAACGATTTCTTCTCCTCTTATCTGACCCAGATCGACTTTGTTGTTCGCCACTTTGAAAATCAATAACCGCAAGCAATATCCTCGCTGGCGCACGGCACGTCGCGCGAAGGGTGACCGTAGGCCGTCGCCCGACGGGCGATCGAGACACGAAGTGCCGAGTAAAAAAAAGGACTATACTGTAAGCCGATCTTGCGAGCCCTCAGTCTCTTGGTTTGCGGTCAATAGAATGTGTAACGAAACTGTAACACGATCAAAATAACCCATTTTTTCAGAGGTTTTCGACGGGTTTTGATATTCTAACGACAAACACATCTCCTCTGAACCCTGTGGTCAAACTGCTTTTCATCAAAGTCTAACTTACTAAACGTTTTGGAACTCTCTGAACGTTAGTCAATCCGTGACGTGGGTTTGGTCGGATCATCCCGGAAAAAAAAACAAAAACAATCGCTTGCAAGGTCCGACAAGAATTTGCTTGCTTCAATCGCCGCAACTACCTGAAAAGGTCATCCAATGGATTGGTCATATCCCAGGCTTTGCATATTAAACGCGTACTTGTCTAACAGCGCCACCATGCTGAACATTGTAGCAATCTACGCGATAAGAAAGACTTCGTCCTTGTCCAAAAATTTAAAAACATTGCTTCTGAGTCTGGCTGTTTCTGATCTCCGTGTTGGTTTACTAGCTCAGCCAATGTATGTTGCATATATCATAGACTCTCAACAAAATAATGCAACCAATGACAATAGTAATGTCATTTTACGCATCTCTTATTCCGGTAAATTTCTGCACCTATGCGTCATTGTTTAGCGTCACGGCTCTCTGTGCAGACAGATTTTTGGCAATTTACCTCCACCTCAAATACCAGGAACTTGTGACATACAAACGCGTTGCTGCTGTAGTGGTCTCAATTTGGGTGATAAGCGCACTTATTTCACTGATCAGGTTATTCCTCCCAAAAAATATCATGTACGTGAGTTTCGTCATTATTATATCTCGCGGCTTGTATTATAACTGCAACTTTACTGAGTGTCAAGCTTTATCTAACTCTAAGACGCCACATAAA
>CALNXI010001835.1:0-10000 GCA_942486025.1 Porites evermanni | reverse complement strand
TAATTGAAGGACAGTTTTGTCCTTTTTCGCATTTCGTTCGTTCGGACGCAATATAGCCATATAGTGGCCCCAATAGAGAAAAACAAATTTCAAACATGACTTAACTGTCAAAGGTGGGAAGAATGGTGGGGCAAGTTTCCTGTTTTTTTTTCCCTGTGTTTCCTGTGCTGAAGTTAATTTAAACAAAACTTCCTGTTTTTAAATTGGTATATAGCGCTAATAAAAAAACTATTATGAAAATTACCAAGAGATCTATTCTGACACTTTCACCAGCAATACTTAACGATCAGTCGCCGCGTCATTGTGTTAAGATGAAATGTTTCATAGTGGCCCAGTTAAAGAGGAATTTAGTCAAAGTACTTATCAAAGTCTGCCCTATTGAAAGTCGTGGGGTTTTAAAAATAAGTCAATCCGCTACGAAGCTCTGGTAGAAGAAGTCCACGAAACTAGCTCTACTGAATTCATAAAAGATCAAACTCTTGTTCCCGTTAGAATCAATGATTCAAAAAACAAGTTGTCTCGGAGTAATATTTTATGCAATGTAATGAAACACGAAAGATGTCAAAACTCCGTTAAAAGTATGAAGCATTGTGTTTTACCTCCTCACCCACCCCTACAGATAAATAGGAAAGTAAGAAAAGGAAGTAAGGAGAATCACACGCACGATCTTATCAAAGCCAGCCAGACGATGAAAACACCCGATGAAAACATCCTTGAGGTAACAAAAGCTTTACAACTTATTTCCTAGACTTGTAAAGCAAGATGATAGTGATCAAACTAAATATAGTAACGATTGCACCATTTTGTTTCCTTCGATCACGACCATACCACTCACTTTCTAAGCGTCTTCACGAGCAAAACTTCATTTTTTTTTTTTCGTGGTTCCTAAAAATGCGTGACGAGGAACTTTAGACTCAAAAACACAAACAAAAGAGAGAAAATGGGCCAGTTTCGAATTATTAAAATTCATACTTGGTTCCGGGGCTGAAGGGAATAAAACTGGTACACGAAAAGGTACACGAAACCTTTGATTACAGAGAAATTGAATCAGTGATGATTTTATGTTTCTACTTAAAGGTTTCCAAAAAGGCGATGGTCTCGATTAAAACCAGAAAGAATCTGCTATCAGGCGATCTTTTTTCGGAGAAAGTCAGGGAACGCCTCCCAAACAAAAAGGAAAGACCAACCGCCTGATCGCAGGTTAAACCAGAATTTGCCAAGATTAAGGTGGAGCAGAAGAGAGTCAACGTAGTTTTACAAAACCTTTAGGAAGTGTTCGATAGATAAAAACAAAAACATTAAAACAACTACAAAAAAACATTTTCTTTTGTTTAATTATGACGTAACTGTAAGACGTGGAGAAAATTGTTGGACAAGTTGGCCTGTTATTAAGATGAAGTTTAATTTGTTAAACAAAACTTCCTCTTTTCTAATTGTTTGAAGTTTAGGAAGACCTACATTCAAATTGTAAAAATTGTTTGACAAATAAGAAGAACATCTGCAAGAAGACAAAAATGCGCATGTTCTGTCGACAATTTGCTCGGTCGGGTGAGATAATAGAGAGCGTAGGCAACGACGACGGCGACGGCAACAAGAACTGCAAAAAAGTAAGAGGTTTAGAAAGCAAAACAACAACGCTATCTGTACATTTGTTTGCCGCCACTGCACGACTACGACGTGAAACTTAATTCCTATTTTCATGTTTCATTGAGGACATAAACACACAAAAGGGATGTCAGATCCTTTATTTTTTCATGTTTTTATGACCAAGTCAGAAATCAACATCTTTACTTTTTGCACTAACATCTTTGAGCAGTTTAGTTACATTTCCATCTTAAACTATTTGGTTAAAGAAACAGACTGAGTGGAAGGAAAGCCTTGCAGGAGTTTTCTGAACATTTCGTTTCAAAAACTGCGATAAAGCGGCCCCACCGAAAATACTGATTGGGCAATTTCTTTTTGCCGGTGATTAAGTTTAAGTTTTATTTTGAAACAAAAACTCCCGTTTTCTAATTGCTTGGCAGTTTAGAAAAATACGTCTGACTATTATGTTAAGCGTCTTAAAATCACATAGGACATCTGTTTTGCCACACCCGCAATGCCCTATCATCAGTAATCGTATGTTCAGAAAAGAGTTTCATTGTAGCTCAGTTAAAGACGTATTTTAGTCAGTCAAACTGCTTTTCATCCAAGTCTAACTTACTAAACGTTTTGGAACTCTCTGAACGTTAGCGGCAATCAGTGACGTGGGTTTGGTCCGCTCATCCTGAAAAAAAAAAACAATCGCTTGCAAGGTCCGACAATTCTGCAGTAAATTTTAATGAATATCAGTTTCTTTTAAAATACAGCAATGGAGCATACACAAGAGTGAAAGACAGTTTTGCCCTTTTTCGCATTTCGTTTGTTCGGACGTAACATAGCCATATAGTGGCCCCAATAAAAAAAAAAAACTTCAAATATGACTCAACTGTCAAACGTGGGAAAAATGGTGGGGCAAGTTTCTTGTGTTTTAGTTCACGTTAATTTAAACACAACTTCCTGTTTTTAAATTGGTATAAAATTAAGCTACAATTTCTCTTGAAAATAACCAAGAGATCTATTCTCATACTTAGACCAGCAACACTTAATGATTAGTCGCCGCGTCATTGTGTTAAGAAGAAATGTTTCATAGTGGCCCAGTAAAGAGGAATTTAGTCAAAGTACTTATCAAAGTCTGCCCTATTGAAAGTGGTGGGGTTCTAAATGTAAGTCAATCCGCTACGAAGCTACGGTAGAAGAAGTCCATGAAACTGATTCTACTGAATTCATAAAAGATCAAACTCTTGCATCATCTGATAGGAATTTAAGGTGGCCAAACGCAGGTTTACGAGCGGTCAGCGGTAACTCGCGTGCCGGCGTGTGCAGTTTTTAAATTAGACAAACAAACATGGCGGCCAAAAAACCATGGTACACAGAAGAGAATTTCTCAAAATCTACTTATTAAAATTCTGTGATATTTGGCAGAATTTTTACTTTTATCGTATTTTAAATAATGAGAACTTTAAAATGGAAGTTGAACAAACGAGTCTTGTGACACATTTTATAATTACAGTACAATTATATAATTGATTATCTAAATGCCCGTCTGTTAAAATCTGGTCAAATAAGTTTCAAATGACAATGATTAATTATAGTAAGCTGTGTGCAAGTTAATAGGAAAATCTAATAAGCGAATTTTGTGTAAACTGAGGAAAAGTGAAATTTTAAGGTTGTATTCAATCGTTCATGTTTCCATGAAAACTACGAAAACGTCAAATTTTACTTGTCAATCAAAAACTTTCATCACTATATATTTCACTTGCCAAGCTTCAGCTTGTGAGCTGCAACCTTTCTCTTGCAATGGTTTGGCAAATGACATACACTCATAAACTGCCAAAACTGTGTTCCCCCACCATAACTGGCTACAGCAAAAATCCAAAAAGGACAACAAATGGATTCCTCGTATCTCGTAGGTTGCCTTTTAAATGCATTTTTATCCTACACCGCCACCATGCTAAACATTGCTACAATCCATGCCATAAGAAAAACCCCGTCCTTCTCAAAAAAATTTAAAAACATTACTCCTTAGTCTGGCTGTTTCTGATCTTGGTGTTGGTTTAGTGGCGCAACCTTTGTATGAGGCACGTCTTATTGTGGAGTCACGGCTAAACATTGAAACGTATAATGCCATGCATCTATATCGCGTACCTTATCCCGGCGAGTTTATTTCGTTTCGCTACGTTGTTTCTCGTCATTGCTCTTTGTGCAGAGAGATTTATAGCCATTCAATATTATCTTAGATATCAAGAACTTGTGACACACAAGCGAGTTTTTGCTGTTGTCGTCTGAACGTGGGTATTAAGCGGACTGTTTTCGTTGACGAGGCTGTGGATCCCAAAGAGTATTATGTACGTGGGTTTTGGCATTACAGAACTTGCATGTATTATAGCTGCCACTTTCTTCAGTATCAGAATTTAGTTGTCCGTGCGACTTCACGTGAACCAAATACAAGTGCTGCAGCTACAACATGCACCAAAGATAATTCATATATTGTAATAAAACACGAAAGTTGTGAAAACTTTTTTAAATCCGTCAATAAATAAAGTATCAAGCATTGTGGTTTACCTCCTCACCCACCACTACAGATAAAAAGGAAAATAAGAAAAGGAAGTAAGCTGACGAAATTAAAGCAGAATAACACTCACGCTCTTATAAAAGCCAGCGAGACGATGAAAACATCCTCGAGATAACAAAGGCTTTAAAACTTCTTTCCTAGACTTAAAAACCAAGATAATAGTGATCAAACTAAATATAGTAACGACTGCACCATTTTGTTTCCCTCGATTACGACTATACGACTCAGTGACTAAGTGTCAGCACGAGCAAAACTTCATTTTTTTTTTCGTGGCTTCTAAAAATTCGTGACGGGGAACTTTAGACTCAAAAACACAAACAAAAGAGAGAAAATGGGTCAGTTTCGAATTATTAAAATTTATACTTGGCTCCGCGGCTGAAGGGAATAATATCCGGTGATCTTGATTCGAACAAGGAACAATCTGCTATAAGGCGATCTTTATTCGAAGAAAGACGGCGGACGCCCGCCTCCCAAACAAAAAGAAAAGATGAACCGCCTGATCGCGGGTTAAACCACAATTTGCCAAGATTAAGGTGGAGCAAAAGAGAATCAATGTAGTTTTACAAAACCTTTAGGAAGTGTTCGATAGATAAAAACATTAAATATAACTACAAAAAAAACATTTTCTTTTGTTTAATTATGACGTAACTGTAAGACGTGGAGAAAATTGTTGGACAAGTTAGCCTGTTATTAAGATGAAGTTTAATTGGTTAAACAAAACTTCCTCTTTCCTAATTGTTCTGAAGTAGGTTAGGAAGGGGAAACGCACACAAGTGTTTCAAGATTTTTGACGAGGATTGCAGGTACTGGATTCCTGTATTTGTCATTATAACTTGGATTCTGGATTCTAATCATTAGTGGGATTCCGGATTCCTTGAGCTGTATTCCGCATTCCAAAACCCAGGATTCCAGACTTTTTATATTCCAAGAGCAAAATTTCCCCAGATTCCGGATTCCACAAGCAAACATTTCCGGGATTCCGGAATCCGAATTCCCTTACATGGGGCCATTTTAATCTTGTTACAAGTATGTCTCATTTGAATATATTTGTTTTGTTATCCCAGAAAATCTCCATATGAGAAGAGGATGATTAGAATTGACTATTCCTATCATCATCATCATCGTCATCATTATCAGTTTCATTAATTTGTTTTCATTTTTATTTTTTCTGCGTTACAGTGGCCATTTAAGGCTGTGTCTTTGCTCGTTGACGGGTCCTGTTATTTCAGACGTCTACCACAAATTGAAAAGGGAAACCGAAGAATGGGACGCAAAAGACGCAAAATTTAGTATAAGGTGAGTTGCGTGTTTTGATATATCCGGAGTGAGATTTTCTTCGTGTTTGCAAACTGTGAACGTTTTTCTCCGTCAACTCTTACCTGTTGGCTTTTATCATTGTTTGCTTTCCTATTCTTTTCTATATTGGAATAAGATTAGAGATTTTAAGAAAGCAATACGCCTTAAATAGAACATAACTGAAGTAAAGAAATTTAGAAGTAACACGTGAGGCAAAAGACGAATGCTTGTCTATATATTTGTACTTTATATAGCATGATGAACGGGTTTATTTAATATGCTTCCTAAGTGTCTCAATGCCCAGGATCCAAAGCTAAGTCACGGGTAGCCAATGCGATATCTGTTGCCGAACAGAACAGGTTTTTTTGTTTGCTATAAAGAATCGAGACAACAGACAAAAAACAGTGGGTATGGAATCAACTGGAAGAATATTTAGTGAAAACACTCGAATACTATTGTCAGCCGAAAATGCGTATTTTTCTCTCCAGGGCTGCGATGACGAAAGATAATTGTAAAGAGCTGATAACGGTAAACAAACAATCAACTGATACAGAATAAGTTGATAAATCGATTTATACAAGGGAGGAAATTTACTTTAAAGGAACTGGCTTGTTTGAAAATGTAGTGTTAAAATAAAAGACCGTTTAGTAGTATTTTTCTTTCCCAAGTATAATTATTTCTACGCATCATTTACATTCAGAACGAAGCTTTAGATATTTTTTTCTCTCCCTTTCTATCTTTAAAATATATTTAAGACAAATATAGATCAATTTTGTACATATTTTTCCTTTTTTCTTCTCAATACATAAATAGAGGATATTACATGGCCGCGCGGAGATACGAAATTTCTCTTCGAGTATTGAAAAATATTTCACGAGTGAGCGCTGCGAACGAGTGAATATTTTTTTCAACACGAGAAGAGAAATTTGGTATCTCCAAGCGACCATGTAATGTTCTATTTATTATATAAACACCAATGAAATAACAAGCCATTTTACTTAAATAGTTTTTTGGTCTGAAAGGTGCGGTTTATTATGAAGCCATAGCAACGGTGATATTTTCACATGTGAAGATAACATGTTATTTTCACACGTGAAGATATCAAGTTTTCGCGCGAAAGCTCACTTGGTATTTCATTGGTGTTTATATAATAAACAGGAATTATTTACAAGAACAAAATACATGAACGGTACGAACGGACCTCCACACGTCGACCTTGGCGATCTGCGACCTTTAACGCAATTTATGCGATCTTTCATGTAATCAACTGATCCCAAGGTAGACTCTCAGCAAAAACATATTTTTAACCTTATGAAAATAATCTAAAACTAGACTTTATTTGTGTGGCTTACGTTCTAATAATCCTAAGCCCTCGGTTGAAATAATTTACATGGAGTATATGCCCTAACAGATGAAAATAGTCATTTCAATGGTTAAATTGCTTTTGTCATAAGGAGAAACTGAAATATAGGTTGTCTAATGAATGACCCTTTCGCTGTTACAATCATTACTGTCGCATTTAAGCTTCTTTTCATTTAAACTGTAATTATAAAAAAGCATTTGAATAAATTAGCAGTTAAACTCTTTACACAAGGTGCCCAATTGTGTGCTTAATTATTCGTTCTATTGTTTTATAAAAATTTAATTTATCTTAAGGTTGCTACCAGTGCGTTGAGGGATTTTGCTCTTGAAAATTGTTCAAGAAGAAAATACGCCATAGACATTTTCTTGTCTTAATCCTTCTGTTTGTTTTTTTTTTTTTTAATACTTCCACAGTAAAAGACATAAACACTATCATAACCGTCACACTGCATTCCCCGACTCAGCCCTGTCAAAATGTTTTACAACAGTTTAATAGCCAGTATCGTGAACCGGAGTAACACGGAGAACTGAGGCTTAGGCAAAGGCCTTGTAGGGTAGGTGACAAATACTGGAGAGTAGACTTATGAGAACTGTTCGGCTGTGGATCCACTCAAGAGCTCGCCGGCTTCAATCATAATATTTAACTGGGTAAACCCCGTATAACGATCTTTTCGCCGCAGTTAGAGTAAAACATGTTATAAAAACCTAAGTGATGACTTACTCCCATAAAATAACATTCAATGAAATAACTTATTTCCTAGTTAGTTTGGCTTATTTCCGGGCCCCATGGCTAATAAGCGTGGCTGCTGGTATTTAGACTGGAAGCCCTGGTGATTCTCTTCCTTAATGCCGAGATGTTTACAGGCAGCCACTTCAGTCACAGAATTATTAAATTATGTGCCACAGTCAAATTCTGTACCAAATATACGTTAATTAATTCTGTTGCATGCAGAGCTCAGTTACGTTAGATAAATAATTGATCCGGCAGCATTTGTCGCCAACCAGTCAAAGAAAAACACTTTTTTGTCACAAAATTTTGCTACCGAGGCATCTTTATAATGAGAAAACTTTGATGTACAGTGAAGGAAAATAACCGTCCACTAGTCAGTCGACCATTGTCATACAGTTCAAAGCCAACAGAATTCAAGCAAGCAAATTGCTCGTCCTTTCCCATCAGCGGTTTCTTTAAAAGCCTGCATTTTAATACCACGCCTAATATAGTTGCCAATAGATAAAGCTAAAGTGTTGTTTTTATGTAGATATGACATCAATATTAAGCAATTTTTTTGCATGCTTAATCATTATGTTTGTTGCGTTTAGCGCTTCAACCTACTCGACGAAGAGAAACAGTGACCCAGCTATGCCCATCTGGATATTCACAATCGCTCTCATCAAGACGATCGCTATAACAGTTACAAGTAGGTGTAGGTAACTTTTATAATGACCTCTTGGGACATTTTTTCAATACAACTTCGTATAGCACCGTCACAATGCCGATTCGTTCTTTTACCATGATCATATTATGTCATTCAGTAGTAGTGCTTTGAAGACATTTCAAATAATCATGTATTGGAACTACACATCCAGCTCTCATCGTCTATAGAGGGTGGTGGAATTTCACCAACTATAGTCAGCCGCATTTTTTCCTCGTCACCGCAAAATAGTTCTAGTTTGAAGGGATACAATAGAAAAAAACTATTTTTTGTAGCAACCTTTTTTGAATTTTTTTTTTTTTATTTTCGTGACGGCAAAGAATATCTTTGGAAAGAGACACAATATAGGATACTTATCGCTCGGTTAATTGATTAACATCTGTTATGTAATTTTATTTGGTGGCTGATTCTTTAAGCCTTAAAAAAATTTAAGACAGAATTTTATCAGGAAATTGAGTAATTATAATTTAGACAAAAACCTTGTACCAGAATAATTTAAACAATATTGCATTATTTTTTACATTTTTCAGGGGCTATAGATTTAATTAGTTGCCTGGGTGTAATAACACCAAAGAAAATTTCTTACGGGAGCCCGTGAAAATAAATGTCAAATTTCACAAAATGACATCTTACATATGAAAGTTTCATAATTGTACCTGTGTGTCTTGTGAAATTTGACATTTATTTTCTCAAGCTCTGGTAAGAAATTGTCTTTGGTGATATTACAGATAACTAATTATATCTATAGCCCTTGAAAAATGTAAAAAAGAATGCGGTATTGTTTATTAAAATTATTCTGGTGCAAGGTTTTTGTCCACTAATAATTAAAATTATTCAATTTCCTAATGGATTCTGTCTTAACTTTTGGTGAATTTTTCATTTTGTATTTTTCTTTTATTGGAAGCGCTTCCTCAGTTTCGAATTCCTTTACTACAAAAATTATGTCAAGTACACAAAACAGCACTGCGGATTCATATTGAGCCCATTCACTTTAAATATTGTCATCTTGGTGTTCGATCTATGATAGCTATCTGTTCTTAGGCTTGGCAATTCAGTCTCTAAAACTGCCCTTCTAGCATTTTCTAAAACCTAATTAAAAAAAAAAAACACTATCACTAGTCAATAAGACCCATTTTAAAGTATTGCTCTAATCACAGTTCAATTTAGGGAAATGTTCTGATGACAGTCATAATACTCTTGATATTTTATTGTGCTTGGTAACCAGTGCTTTTTTCAGGTATTTGAACCATTGTGAACGCTAGTTATAGTTGACATACCCTGGGTACCAGAGCTTTTTTTGTCGCGTGCGACGAGGAGATTCGTCGGCCGCAGGCCGACCCGTCTTCTGCCGAAGGCCGAAGATACGAGTGGCGAAGCCGCGAGAAAAAAACATCTGGCGCAGAGCGCGTTGATTTACCGTGCTGGATGGACCTTGACCTTGTCTCTAACCTGTCAATCGCGGGGATCACTTTTTTAAGACTTGACCGAAACCAGAAACCTCTTATGAAAAGCCTCTGGCACCTAGGGTATAGTTGACACCACAGCTGCCTCCGTTCTGTATATTGTCCGTCAATAGCATTCTTGGTCGGTTGAAATATACCGATTCATAATGAAGATTTTCACACATATTCCATGCAATAAGTGAGACAAAAACAGGAAACGAAATTCCATGCACTGATTCAGTTCGACTTGCGTAGTCTGAAATATCACACGTCTCCACCCCCTAACCCGTGGGGGCGTGGGGTGAGTCTCTCTC
>CALNXI010001834.1:81638-97674 GCA_942486025.1 Porites evermanni | reverse complement strand
TGAAAGTAGACTTTGAATCTCAAGCAGGAAGCGTTGTGTCGTCTTTGTTAGGTACTTTACCATACTACTTCGCAGTGAGCGGATACAAGGAATACCCAGTTTCATCATCATCACACTTGTTCAAGAAATTTAAGGAAGAGCAGAAAGAAAGAGTCGTGGGATTTCCAATATCTGAACCAAAAATCAGCCTGAGAGAATCTCATTGCCTTTTACGTTGTTCGCAGTCATGTCTTGAACAGTCACTGTTCCGTGACCATTTTGGTCCTAATGGTGGACCAAGTGTATGTCTCAGGGTGCTCAAGGTATTGCGTGACATGACTCGTTCATTTGATCAGTATGAGCATTGCTTCTGCCAATACACCTTGGGTTCAGGAAAATCTATTGAAGAGAAAGTATGGGAATTTGTCAATACAGGCAAAGAAATTAATTCTGACTGGCACAGAAAAATGCACTCTTTGTGTAGTGCTACAGAACCAGAGAGTACCACATTTATTTCCTCATACACCCTCAAAACTCTTGTTTTGTTTGAATGGACGAAAAACCCAGAAGAAAAGCAGTGGACTGGGAACAACCTCAGTCAGCGTATTGTGAACATAGTTACTGTTCTTCTACGCACCTTAGAGCAAAATAAAGGGATAAGAAGCTTTTGGTACAAAGACTACAATGTTCTTCCAAATCGTGACAAAATAAAAAAAATGGGGTATCTGCCAGCAGCCATCAACAGAGTGACCATCATTCTTAAATGTTTGTCATCCTTGCAAACTGCCAGCCAAAATTGTTCGTTTGAGGATTTTGTTCAAACTCTTACAAATTTGCTGACGTTGGCTCGCCGTAAGACGAAGTTGACAAGATTCTTGCACAGTGCGCTGCGAGATATTTTCGGTGATAAGATTACAAAGGTTCTGAAAGAATCCGTTGGTAAGACACAAAAGCCGGAAGAAAGTCCCCCTATTCCAAAAGGTCCTTATTGGATGACCCTGATGAATCATGACTGGGATGAAATTATTGATACAGACTTTATGTCTGCGTCGTCCGTTTTCTGTAGTATTTACATTCAAGCTCTTCTTGAAAAGTTAGCTCCAGTGGAGGATTTTCACATTCTTGGTTCCTACTTCAAAGACAAGGACGACAGCATATCTGTATCAGGTACTGATAGTTTTACTAAGGAAGAAGCTGAGGAGATTGTTAAGAATGCAAGAGAAATCTTTGAGAAAAATGCACGTAAAACAATGAACGATCTTGGCAATATACTAGACTATAGCCTCTGGTCACGGGACTTCAAGTGTGATGAGGTAGCAAGCTTGCTAAAGTTGCTTCACGAGAACTTTGAAAAAGACATTGAACTCATGCGGAATAAAATCAAAGCTTTAAAAGAATCAAGCAAGACTGGCATTGGCGAGTAAAATTGAGATACATTTATGTTAAAAGAAATACGAAGATTTTGGATCACTTTATAATTCTGGGGAAGCCGCAGCCTCCCCTCCCATAAACACTGAAAACACTTTGCGCTAAAAAGGCCTGCTTAGTGAGAAGATAGTGATAAACGTTAGCCTAGGGAAGGGGTAGGTGGGTTCCCCAGAACTTTCATGTACTTACTTTGATGGATGAATTGAAGAGGGATTGCCTTCAAAGCAAATGCAGCCACATCACCAAGCTTTTGGATGTCGTCGAAAACGGAAGCAGATCTCAAGATCTTCCAAACAAATCAATATCAAACTCTGAAAGTGTTAAGAGTACTAGTCTGAAATCTACAATCGATCATGATGTCCTTTATGAAGAATTCGAGGCGTTCATGAAACCACAACGGGACTTAAACAACAAAACTAAAAGTCAAGGGAGTACATTATTAAGGGGAAGATCTTGAACAAAAATGTTGAATCACCAGAGAGAAATTTCTAGCATTTGAAAATCGCATACAGGTGATCAAAGCTGAAATCAACGACTAGCTAGAAAAGTCGGATAAGGAAAATTGCCAAGCCCTACACTTTCATCACTAACGCAAAACGCTGAAAAAACTAAGGCACTTTTTTCTGGGGGTGAAGGGGGGGGGGGGGTTAGTTTGTCGCACAGTTTGTTATTAAAACCATAACTGAGTTGCTTGCTGAGTAATTGTTCAAAGAGTTTGTTTACAGTAACTTGTACAGTTATGGGTCTGTAGTTTCCCTGACATTTCTGAAGTACGTTTATCATGGTTTATGAAGTCAGCAATGAGCTGCAAATGAAAAGATGTTTCCGAAGCTCTGTTTGGCGGAGTTTAACAGTAGCCAACATATACTGACTGAGAAAGAAATTTGTCGGCCTTCACAACCATAAAACTTCATTAACTACATTGTAGTTGTATTTTAACCAATTCGCCCCTGAGCCGCCCTAAACCGTCCGTGCGGATCCAAGTCCTTTGTACCACTTGTGACGTCATCAGTTTGAGTGGCCAAGGATAAGTTTATCCGCTTACTTGTGTGGAGTGAAGTGATCTTTCAAACCATACCAGAATGAGAACAATTCAGTCAAGGACACCGGAGAAAAAGGCAAAAACCGTGTAACATTGAGCTGAAAATTACCATGAAAATCTTGTTCTACTACCCACCTACCTTTCCTTTCATCTAATCCTGAGTTCCTAAAAGCTTTCCTAAAACCTTTCCCACCAAAATGAAGCCTATTAAATGCCAAGCAAAGGAAGAAAATGAGGGAAGAAAAGCAAAAAAGCGGGGAGGAGAGAAAGCAAAAAGTAGAAGTCAAGACTGCTGTGTCAAACCCAATTTTTGCTTTCTACGCATGCCCGAACGGTATTTCTCGCGGTATTTCTCGCTTCGTACAAAATGTCGCATTCGCCGCGCTTGGCTGATAAAGCCCTTGTTGTGCAGGCTATGCGCATTCTGACGACGGGCTTGATTGAACAAAAACAAAAAAATGAAAGCGAAGGTATCAGAATAGTGATGATTCAGTGTAATCGCAGGTAAAAACCCTTTCCCTTCGGATAGACCAAAGCAGACGTCAAAAGCTTTGGTTAGAGTAGTGATGGTAGCAACATGCAAAGTTTACAACATGAATTGAAAAAACTTGATCTCAGTCCGCCGAGCCAAAGCAAGGATAGATCAAAATCACCAGAATCTTCTGTTGAAAATACACCGGCTGCCGAGTCCATGTCGCCGTTAGATCACTTCATACGAGACCTGGATTAAAGAAAAGGAAAGCTACCTTGCTGTCAAGAATATGTTCAAGAAATCACTGACATTCAGGCCAGTGTTGAAAATTTTCTTAAAGCTCTTCTTTTGGACATAGAGAAAGACTTTCCTTTCTTCAAAACAAAACTTATAAACAGTGGAAGCTTTTACGAGGGAACGAAAGTCGGAAAACCTGACGAGTTCGACTATTTTGTTCAGATGGATAACTTGTCTCAAGACATTCGCTTTGAGGAGTTGAAACATGGTATGGTGGCAGTTATTCCAAGCGAATCAGCTTTCGAAAAGCTTCCAAAGGTGAATCGTAGCCTTTATTCTTTTGACTGGAAAGTAAATATTAAGTCGCCGTTTGTCGAAGCATTGGACAGCAAGTTAGTCAAGGGGTTTAAAGCGTTCGGTCTGAAAGTCCTTTCGGATGAAATGGGAAGTCTTCAGAGACATGGGCCTGCTTACACTTTATACCTCAAATGGATTGGAGGGAAGCAATACAAAGGATTAATTATCGCCGTTGATTTGGTTCTAGCAGTGAAGATTAACACTCATTCTTCAACCATGAAAGTAGACTTTGAATCTCAAGCAGGAAGCGTTGTGTCGTCTTTGTTAGGTACTTTACCATACTACTTCGCAGTGAGCGGATACAAGGAATACCCAGTTTCATCATCATCACACTTGTTCAAGAAATTTAAGGAAGAGCAGAAAGAAAGAGTCGTGGGATTTCCAATATCTGAACCAAAAATCAGCCTGAGAGAATCTCATTGCCTTTTACGTTGTTCGCAGTCATGTCTTGAACAGTCACTGTTCCGTGACCATTTTGGTCCTAATGGTGGACCAAGTGTATGTCTCAGGGTGCTCAAGGTATTGCGTGACATGACTCGTTCATTTGATCAGTATGAGCATTGCTTCTGCCAATACACCTTGGGTTCAGGAAAATCTATTGAAGAGAAAGTATGGGAATTTGTCAATACAGGCAAAGAAATTAATTCTGACTGGCACAGAAAAATGCACTCTTTGTGTAGTGCTACAGAACCAGAGAGTACCACATTTATTTCCTCATACACCCTCAAAACTCTTGTTTTGTTTGAATGGACGAAAAACCCAGAAGAAAAGCAGTGGACTGGGAACAACCTCAGTCAGCGTATTGTGAACATAGTTACTGTTCTTCTACGCACCTTAGAGCAAAATAAAGGGATAAGAAGCTTTTGGTACAAAGACTACAATGTTCTTCCAAATCGTGACAAAATAAAAAAAATGGGGTATCTGCCAGCAGCCATCAACAGAGTGACCATCATTCTTAAATGTTTGTCATCCTTGCAAACTGCCAGCCAAAATTGTTCGTTTGAGGATTTTGTTCAAACTCTTACAAATTTGCTGACGTTGGCTCGCCGTAAGACGAAGTTGACAAGATTCTTGCACAGTGCGCTGCGAGATATTTTCGGTGATAAGATTACAAAGGTTCTGAAAGAATCCGTTGGTAAGACACAAAAGCCGGAAGAAAGTCCCCCTATTCCAAAAGGTCCTTATTGGATGACCCTGATGAATCATGACTGGGATGAAATTATTGATACAGACTTTATGTCTGCGTCGTCCGTTTTCTGTAGTATTTACATTCAAGCTCTTCTTGAAAAGTTAGCTCCAGTGGAGGATTTTCACATTCTTGGTTCCTACTTCAAAGACAAGGACGACAGCATATCTGTATCAGGTACTGATAGTTTTACTAAGGAAGAAGCTGAGGAGATTGTTAAGAATGCAAGAGAAATCTTTGAGAAAAATGCACGTAAAACAATGAACGATCTTGGCAATATACTAGACTATAGCCTCTGGTCACGGGACTTCAAGTGTGATGAGGTAGCAAGCTTGCTAAAGTTGCTTCACGAGAACTTTGAAAAAGACATTGAACTCATGCGGAATAAAATCAAAGCTTTAAAAGAATCAAGCAAGACTGGCATTGGCGAGTAAAATTGAGATACATTTATGTTAAAAGAAATACGAAGATTTTGGATCACTTTATAATTCTGGGGAAGCCGCAGCCTCCCCTCCCATAAACACTGAAAACACTTTGCGCTAAAAAGGCCTGCTTAGTGAGAAGATAGTGATAAACGTTAGCCTAGGGAAGGGGTAGGTGGGTTCCCCAGAACTTTCATGTACTTACTTTGATGGATGAATTGAAGAGGGATTGCCTTCAAAGCAAATGCAGCCACATCACCAAGCTTTTGGATGTCGTCGAAAACGGAAGCAGATCTCAAGATCTTCCAAACAAATCAATATCAAACTCTGAAAGTGTTAAGAGTACTAGTCTGAAATCTACAATCGATCATGATGTCCTTTATGAAGAATTCGAGGCGTTCATGAAACCACAACGGGACTTAAACAACAAAACTAAAAGTCAAGGGAGTACATNGATGTACAAACGCAAGAAAGGAGACAAAAGGTGAAACAAAAGATTAGCAAGAAAAGGGGGAAGAGAAAAATGGCCAGCCCCTGCCTTTTCACCATTAACCAAAACGGCGGAAAAAACTAGGGCCTTTTTTTGTGGGGGGGAGGGGGGGGGGGGGAGGCGAATACATGGCGGATGGAGGAACGATGCCTACATTCAGCTGATATTGACCTAACAAGTTTGGTCAGTAAAGGATTTATCATATGGATAAATAATTCTTTTCCCGTGGGACAAATCGAGAATCCTGAGCGGGTAAGATAAGCCCATCTTGTCTGCTCAGTTAGAACCAATCGGAGCACTAGTCTGCTACACAGCCATTTTTAGTGTCGTCGCGCAACGCTCCTCCCCACAAACGGCTGCTGAAAACCGAACTACATTCCTTTCCCTTTGTGTTTGTGGTCTAACGAACAAGCCAATCATGTATAAGAGATTTGACAATACGTGAGCTGCGGGGCGCTAGGAAGCGAGCACGCTTCTCAGTTTTCGACAAATCAATCAATCGTCGCTGAATTTAGACGGGCTCTGTGTTTTCAAGCAACGAAAAGGTTAATTTGCAAAAAAGTTTGTTTTAAGCTATCAAGAAAGTTCCAAGTGAAAAAAAGGTTTGATAGGCCTAGAAGACTTTTACCAGGATCGGTTGGTTCTTCATTTAACGTGCATATGTGCTGATATGTAATAAAGAATTTAATGTGCCGGATGTGCTCATTGTCTTCTGTGAAGACTAAACTCTCAAGGGTATTGATTCAAAAAGCAATCTTATAAATTATCGATGAGCGATTACCCGAAACTATACCTGGCAACTTTATGATCACATCCATGTTGTGCATCGCAATTTGCTCGACTTGCTTGCTGCTGCTGCTTATCTCCTAAATTTTGAATAGGACTCGACAACGACAACACTACTCTAGTTAATTGCTTGTTTTCACGCGACGATTTTGATTATTCTGTCATTCACACATAGGGCACCGATAAAAGCAAAGCTGTGATTGGAGGAATCACAGTACCGCAAACGTGGCGCGAACACCTTCCAGAAAATGGCAGCTGAATTGTAATTGGCTAATCACGGGAAAGGAATGTAGTTCGGTTTTCAACAGCCGTTTGTGGGGAGGAGCGTTGCGTGACGACACTAAAAACGGCTGTGTAGCAGACTATCGGAGCACAGGATTGTTCCACATTACCCGCTCGCGTGCAGTCTTAAGCGTAATCACATAAGAGTTTGCGTGAGAAGTAAAACTTACAACAACAATTTAGCGTAATTACACTGTCAGGCCAGTGGTCTTATACACTAATTTTGCTGTTTAAATGGTGGTGAAACTCCATAGCGTGACGACGATAAACTGCGATAGCAGGACGTGTGTCACTTGATCATGTGCTAAAATAATTGCGTGATGGTGCGGACTCCATGCAATCGTGGTGCATGCTCAACAAAAATCCGTTTCCAACCATGGTTCCGTGGCATATTCTCGTCACTAGAGCCAAGTAATAGACCTATTCGGCTAACTCAATGTTGTACCCAATTCAGATCTTTCGGGGTTAAGATTCTTTGTGTATTGTATTTGCATTATAATGTAGCATTCACATTTAAATGATATGGAAGNAAGAGTTTGCGTGAGAAGTAAAACTTACAACAACAATTTAGCGTAATTACACTGTCAGGCCAGTGGTCTTATACACTAATTTTGCTGTTTAAATGGTGGTGAAACTCCATAGCGTGACGACGATAAACTGCGATAGCAGGACGTGTGTCACTTGATCATGTGCTAAAATAATTGCGTGATGGTGCGGACTCCATGCAATCGTGGTGCATGCTCAACAAAAATCCGTTTCCAACCATGGTTCCGTGGCATATTCTCGTCACTAGAGCCAAGTAATAGACCTATTCGGCTAACTCAATGTTGTACCCAATTCAGATCTTTCGGGGTTAAGATTCTTTGTGTATTGTATTTGCATTATAATGTAGCATTCACATTTAAATGATATGGAAGTTCCTGAAACAAACGTTTTATTCCCGAAGGGTTTGAATTGGGTGCAACATTGAGTTAGCCGAATGGGCCTATTTGTAACGGACGAGTGCTTATAAGACCACGTGACCAAAAGAAACGACCGGCTCTGGGGACGACAGTGCCCATGGCGAGGTCTGTTTTCCTCTCGTCCGCCGAATACCATGTAAAAGAGGCCAAAGTGCTAGCATGGAAGGAACAATGTGTATAAATACATTGATGACTTTTACCAGTTTACCGGCCCGTTTGAGTTCATTTATTGTTGTGCAATTTATGTTCTTTACAAACTCTTTTATTACACTTATGCTACCAATGGTTATAGAGAATAAATTAGAATACTTACATTTAATTATGCATAGAGGGAGTCTATTAGGCCAATTTCGATACATGTATATTAAAATTCATACTTGGCTGCGAGGCTTGGGGGAATAAAGGTAACATTACACGGGACGATTGGCAACGACGATTTTTGGCGCAACACAGCGTTGCAACATAGTTGCGACATTGTTTCGAATGGTTACAACATTGTTCCAACATTGCAACGCTGTGTTGCGCTAAAAATAGTCGTTGCGAATCGTCCCGTGTAACATCACCTTAAAACAAGAGAAACCATCTTGGGGCTCAATAATGAATAATACATTTCTTTTGTTTTATTCCTCGGAGCCTCGGAGCCAAGTATGAATTTTAATACATCGAAAATGGTGTATTTACGAAATTGATCCGCTAGATTTGCTTCAGAGGCCTTAAATAAATGAAATGCAAATGTCAGAAGTATTTGTCGCCTCAATCCAAAAATCAGTGAAATGTTTAGCGACTGTCAACGTTTTTGAAATCAGCAACTGGGCCGATGACAAAGTGCTTCCGGAAAAGTTTTAGCCGAATTAAGAGTATAATTATTTTTTTATATAATAAAATTGTCGGGCTTAATAATCATTGTATTTCATAAGTACGTCTTTATGTATTAATCAACTGCAACTCTAGTGGCAACGACACGTCACGCTATCAACCGGCTCAAAACTCGCGATCTAGGAAGGTCCAATCAGAATATTACATAATGTGACGACAGACTTGATTGAATAAAAGGCATTTGGTTTCCCTTAATGGTGGTGGTAAAGAAGAACATGAATTAAGAAAACTGAATGCAAGTCGCCGAACCGATAGAAAAGGGAGTATGCGTCAAACACTCCGGAACGCTTCTGATAATATTAAACAGCTATCGAGTCCTTGTTCACTTCTGATAGTCCGCGCTTCAAACGAGATCTGGATCAACGTAAAGGCAATGCCTTGTCGTTAAGAAGCCATGCACCTGACATCAGTACAAACCAGTGACTCTTCTTTAGTTGGGAAGAAGAGAAAGACCTTCCTTTCTTTCTTTCTTCACTGAAAATATCACTTTTTACATAGCAGTCAGAACAGTGGAAGCTTCTTTACCAAGAGTCGACCCGCCCTGAACCCGAGGCGTAACGTATATCAGATCAGATGAGTGTGACTGCTCTGCAAGATGATTTTCAAAGGCTTTAAGTGAGTCGGTCGATAGAGAATGGGCCAATCGAATCGGAGCTTCCCAATGAAAGCACCGCACCAGCTACCGAGTCCCTGTCGCCTTTAGATCTCTTCATACGAGACCTAGATGAAGGAAAAGGCAAGCTATGAAAGGTTTCTTAAAACTCTTCTTAAGAAAGTAGAGAAAGACCTTCCATTCTACAAAACAACACTTATTAAAAGTGGAATCTTTTACGAAGGAACGAAAGTCGGAAAACCCGACGAGTTCGACTATTTTGTTCAGTTGGATCACTTCTCTCGACCTAAAGACATTCTTTAAGAGGGATTAGCACATTGTATGGTAATAGTCATACCAAGCGAAGCTGCTTTTAACAAATTTCGAAAATTCAATCCTACCCGTTTCCATAATTTTAAATGGAAAAGAGAAGTGAATTCGCCTTTTGTTGAAACAGTTTCTTGTTTCTCAGTCAAAGGGTTCAAGGCGTTCGGTTTAAAAATATTATCCTACATGTTGAACAGGCATGGGCCTGCTTACACTTTGGAGCTCGAGTGGAATGGAGGGGAGATTTACAAAGGTTTGAAAACCAAAATTGATCTGTCTTTGGCAGTGAAGATTAATTCTCATTCTTCAACAATGGCAGTAGATTTTGAATCTGGAGCTTGTAAAGTCGTGAAAGTGGATATAGAATGTATAGACTTTCACCGTCGAAGTTTTTCAAAGAACATAAAACTGGAGTTCCCGAGGATTTTAGCATAATAAAAGAAAAACGTGGTAAATTTCCGCCATTGGTAATAACCTGCCAGCCAAATGACTGCTGCTTACGTTGTTCCAGTCATGTCTTGAGCAGTCACTTTTCGGTGACCATTTTGGTTCTGATGGTGGACCAAGTGTTGGTCTCAGGGTGTTGAAGGTATTTAACCTGAGATCAGGCGTTATTATTATTTTTTTTTCTTCTTTGCTTCTTTGGCTCGAGAGGGAAAAAAAAATAACGCCTGATACATTCATTTAACAAGCCGTCAACCGCCCGCTAATTTACATAATCTAACGTCTGCTTGATCTGTCATGTTATTAGCCAATCAGCGTTTACCAGACGGGAATCAAATTTTGGCGGGAATAACGTCTCTTTCGAAAAAGAAAATTTTTAAGTACGTTCAGATGGCGCTTCCTAAAAAAAAAGTTTAAATGTTTTTTTTTTGTGATGAAATACTGCTAGCTGGAGCTGCCGTACTTTTATTTAACAGCTACCAATAATAAAGAATTTACTGGTAAAAGCTCGTTGACCTCGTTCTGTGCCGGTGTTGGTGTTGAAGTAGAGCAAGAGACGAGTGCACCCCCTCCTAAAAAAAATCCTGGATCCACCCCTGTGTTTTGAGAACTGTGTTCAGACTTTCACTTATTAACTAACGATGGCTCGTCAGACTTCTTGCACACTGCACTGCGAAAGATGTTTTGGGATAAAGTTAAAGAAGTTCTGGAAGAATCTGTTGGTAAGGAAAAGAAACAAAGGCCTTCTATGGTCAAAGGTCTGGAAGATGAACCAATTCTCGCGGACATTTCTGATATGGATTTTGTTTGGGATCCTGATATATTTAGTGGCATCTACCTTCAAGCTCTACTTGATAAAATAGCACCAGAAGAAGATTTGGTTCTTACTTATTACTATGAATGCACGAACTTGCGTCGGGCATTAACAGTCAGTTTACTAAAAAAGAAGCTGAGGAGCTTGTAAAGAATGCAAGAGATATGTTTGAGGAAATTGCGCGCAACAGAATGAACGATCTTGACAATCTACCAGACTGCAACCTCTGGTCACAGGATTTTACACCTGATGAAGTAACAAACTTGTTGAAGGTTCTGTGCGATAACTTTGAAAAAGACCTTGAAATCTTGCGGAAGAAATTCGAAACTGAAAGAGAATCATGAAAGCCTGGCACTGGCTTGCAAACGTGACATACGTTTATAAAGATAACGGCGAGTACGATTCTGGAAAACTGCCTATATACCTTATACGCTTCCCCGAATCTCAGGCTATTACCCAACATTTTGCCCTTCATTAGAAATTAGTGACAAAGTTGGTCCCTCTGCCAATATTCGCGGGGAAGGAGACCAAGAAATTTAAAGTAACTGGTCAGGACAAAAATATTTTGCAGAAAGCACTTGCCTATCTTTCGTAAAATAAAAATTACAGTTAAATTAGGTCATCGACATTAAAATGTGAGTTACATAAAGGTGCCTTAAGCTCATTTAGTTCAAGTTGGTTCAGTGCCCAGGGGGGTACTCCTTTACAAGAGGCTAATAGGAATGTGCCGCTGGATGGGGTCGCATTTTCGCGACTGGAGTGACTACAATGGGGTCGCATTTTCAATAAATTAACTAGAATGGGGTCGCAAATTTCCGGAGTTTTGGGGTAAGCAGGGCATTCAAAATGGGAAGATACTCTGTTAACAAATCAGAAAGTTGTTGTTTATTAAATTGAGCAATAAGCTCGCATTGACCGCAGTACATTCCTCTGCTTGAAACCACATTGATAAGGTAGATGCATAAATAGAAAGTGACTGAGTTGGGATCGCGAAAATTACATTTTCCAAAAAGTGACTATGATGGGGTCTATAATTGACCAAAAATAGATTATAATGGGGTAGGGGCTCTGAGATTCCAGCTGCACATACCCAGCAAACATTAACCCAAATACCCCCCCCCCCCCCCCCCCCCCGGGGGTCCACAATGGGTTTTACACGTTTTCGTGGGTTTTGTTTGTTTGTATCGCCGGGTGTTTTTTACTCAACAACTTTTTAACACAACATTTTCTTCTTCTCTTTTATTTTTTTTAAAAAAAATAAAAAAAAAAAAAAAAAAAATACGCCCACTTTCTCAAATCCCCCCCCCCCCCCCTCTCCCCCGGGGTTCAGTAATGGTTGATCACGGTTTCGATGGTTTCGTTTCGCTTGCATTGCCGGGTCTATTTACATCAACATCTTTGTAACACAATCTTACTCTATCATGTTAGCTTTTATATACAAAATGAAATAAAATGAAAAAAATAATGGCCCCTCTTGTCTAAACAGGGTATTGAAATGAACGGTGGTGGTTGTCTAAAACAGGGTCAGCTTTCTGAACGGCATCAGTGGCACACCACACCCCTACCGTTGGATCATGATTGTTGTGTGACATGTTGACAGCGACTAAGCTTGTGGCTGGCTGTTGTAAGGTTGCCCTTTTACGAAAGAAATGCGAGCCGTATTGGAATGTAGCCAGCAAAAATTTTTTGGGGGATCACTTCCTTGGGAGCTCGGAACCTAAGCTTAGAATAGTAACCAAGCCTTCCCATTTAGTTTCCAATCCTTTCTGAGCTATTTGTATGCAATGTTCGGTCAAGTTTAGCTGGCAGCCGAGGTTTTATTGCAGTAAAGCTGGAAACTTTTACATGTAATACCGAAAGGTAAGTCGCAGTCAGTGTTTTAATATTTGAAGTTGTAAGTCTTCTCTTTTTGCTTGATAAATTTACAATGTGCGTTGTCCAACCCCTTTTAAGCATGAAATAAGCTTAAAATACCATAATAACCTTCTAAATTCTACGACAAACTAAGACAAGCTGTTTTCAGTCACTGTTGAAAAATTATCGGCATCTGTATAGATGGGAGTTCAAATTTAATTTGAGGTGATATACACGACCCCACAAGCTTTAAGAGCTTTAAAAACTATAACAACAACAACATCATTAACTTTATCATATTGAACAGATATAATTACATCACATTATTATCCCCCCCACCCCCCAAAAACTATCGTGTTTAAATAAAGATTATGTAGGTATGTATGTATGCATGCATATGTTGTGGTTCAATTTCATCCTGGGTTTAAATGTTATGTCCGTTTGTTTTAAAACTCATTATCATACATTAACATACCTCAAAACTAAGGGGAATAAAATTGAAACCAAGAATAAAATTGAACCACAGCATATATAACCCTAACCCTAACCCTAGGAAATGCAACTACTATTTTTACTTAGGCCTAGAAATGTGCTTCTGGGACTCATCTAGCCAATGACAGGAGTTAAAATGGCTCGCCAAACACACTTTTTGTATCTGTTACTAAAGTTAAGCTTTTTCCAGAGTACGTTCTATGTTGAATACTCAGGGACCAGGGAGCTATGGGGCTGGGTGGAGAGTAGAGCCCTCACCAACAAGTTCACCAGGATTGTTTTAAATATTAAATTTACAAAAGTACTTATAATAATTTGTGTTATAAAGCAAACACAATTTATTCTGTTAAATGTACCGTTTTTGTGCAGAAAACTAACCGAATGGTGATAACAATGTGATAAAATCTCAGAACTGTTAGAAATAAATGTTTTTGGTGATGTCAGAATCTCAAAAATGTCAAAACTTTCCAGTAGTGGCACTGGGGGGGAGAGGAAGAGCTTGCACCTCTAACACTAATTTGGCTTGTACTCACACAAGCTAACACAACCAATCCAAAAACATGCTCCCTGGTCTCTGATATGGTCTAACCTCAAAACAGATCTGACATCAGTAATCCAACATGACACTAGTGATTTTTCACTCTTGTGAATAATGATTGTCGCCGAGTTACAATGAACCTATATGGAGTCCTTCATCTGCGTATATGGATATTATTGTTATTGTTTCAATAATCAAAAATAAATTGCAAGGGAAAATAGTTCTACACATGACTGTATTAATGCTAAGCCATTTCTCTGTTTTTTTGCCTCCTTCAACACAGTGGATTGAGAACTTCTTTCAGAGATTGCTCTATCTTCTAGGACCAGCATTAGGTAAGTTTTTCTTGATGTTGTGTGCAAGATTTCTCTTTCTTTTTTGACTGTTGAATGTTTTTCTAACTTTCATGTTGGCATCTTTGCTACTGTTTGATAACATGGGGTGACGACCACTTGGTTGTGCACTTGTAGATTTTATGCCAGACTTCCTTCTGGAAATAGCTGTTGGTTGTACTTTAATTCTGGAGTTGTTATGCAAGACTGGCAAATAATTTCCACCCCTATCTTTTCCAAACTGTGCATAGGCAGTAGCAAGTGAAACAACTGGTGCTTGTCCCCTACACTTTGAAATGATTCTCCTGTACAAAGTCAGGTATTTATAATAGCAGAGCCTGAAGTTAGTATCGCTTGTTCTAAGCTTGTACTCAATATCTTGGGAGACTTGTTGGTGAAGCTTAATTATTTAGTCAACTGATATTACTCAGCATCTGGCAAATTGGCATCTGTTTGTGAACTGATGCAGTTGTCATTGGTTTCTGTGCTAATACTTTCTTGTGAGTCAGCAGGCACTGAAGGTAATATTACTTGCTGTTCATCATGATCCTTGTCTTGGTCTTTGTAGAAGTGAGGTCTGCTTTCAATTTCTTTTTGGTGAAGGCTTACAAACTGGGTGACACTGAAATTGTTGTTATTCCCAACAGCAAGAATAGCAAGGTTGAATCTCTCCTTTGCTGTTTGAGGAACAAAGTTTATGTTGCTTATTCCAAATTTCAATGCCACAGCTGCTTGGTGGGGGCAGGCATTTCCACTTGTTCCCTGTGGGCATGTACAGGTTCCTATTGTACAGTCAACAGTGTATATGATGTTGTTGTCCTCCCTGCTGGGCACATGGAATTTGCTTGGATTTTTTTCATCTATGGTTATTGTGCTTTGACTAACAGAGCTAGCGATCCCCCAAAACAACGTGATGCAATGTGTAGATTTTGTGGTTTACCAAAAGCCAAGGAAAGAAGTTTTCTTTGAAAGTACATTTCAAAGTCTTCTGTGATAAATTTAAATAACTCAATAAGGTTGTAAGCTCTCATTCTTCTTAAAACTACACATTTAAAAACAAAGATCATAGATTCTGTGTAGTTGTCTGTATTGTTGCCCCGTGTTCTCAGATTTCCTCTGTAAGAAAGTGCCCATTCCTTCCTTCTATCTATGGCCTTGTTTAAATATTCTTTGTATAGGAAATATTTCTGTAATACAGTGTCTGATGGAAAAAGCTGCACAATCTCTTCAAATTCTTGTTGGGTTTTGGCAAACACAAGGTCCTGCATTATGGACATCAGGTGCTGTCTGTCATCCTTTAAAATGGAGTGCTTGGAGTCCAGTAGCCATCTCCATGTTGCTTGCAAAAAGTGGAAAATGCACAGCAGGAGTGTTGCCTGTTGCCTGTTGCCAGTGGACTCTAAGAGCTTGTCTCTGGCCAGTGTCATCATCTGTCATGAAAAAGTCAGGTCCTTTTTGGGGACCTTTGCCATCGAAAGCATGACTTGGCAGAATGAATTTCAATTTTTCCAGACAGTTTTCAAGACATGGCTGTGATTGGCTTGATGTCACCCAGACTCCAAGAGGTAATGCTCCACACGGATGATGAGTTCACATAAAGAAAACAGGGTTGTTGTATCGATCAAGGCTCCCTGATGAGTCCATAAAGGCCATCTTCACCAACTTGCCTAGTTTCATGTACACGTGACATCAAAGGGGTGCATATGGATAAGATGAGATCTTGTTTATCTGGACCATTTCCGTTAACCCTTTGCAAGTAACACTTGCCTCCCTTATCTGCATTGTCCTTGTTGTAGTCATCAACAATTTCTTCCAGGCGATCAGACATTGCAGATCCATTGGATGGACCCTTCTTTTCAACCAGCTATTTGTCATGTAAATTGTTAACGTCTCTCAGAGAAGGGCACATTCTCCGATCAGCCAGTAGCATGAGAGTTACTGGATCCTTCATCAACAGGGTTTCATGATGATGAAATGCTTCTGAGGCACTCATACCCTCTTCAAAATAAGCAAAAAATGTTTCTTTGGTTGCTGGCAAAATAGGGCAAAATGAAGTTAAATGAAAGCAATCCACACTGTGATTGTGGTTCCACCAAAGCTCTATTTCACACAGAAATGGCATAC
>CALNXI010001834.1:35305-78914 GCA_942486025.1 Porites evermanni | reverse complement strand
TATCCAAGATCAAGGAATATCTGAAGTCATTAATTTGCTTCTGTGAAAAGTCCAGTGGCCGTCCCTCTGCAATATGTTGTGCCCATTTCACAACAAAGACACCACAGTCAACTGAATTGGATTGTTATTCAATTTCAGTAGATGGAATTACATAATACTGCCATTCTTTCCAATCAATTACTTTGCTTTGGCTGACAAACACACACTCTAAAAAATTAGTAAACCTTGTGATCGCAGTTAAGGCACCAACACCATTATACAAAGAGTCAAGGTAAACCATTCTCTTCTGTTTCATCTCAATGACAACAAGGCACCAGTGATCCCCATGCAGTACAGGGCACAGGATTATGTCTGATGTTGGAAGATTCTGATACAGTAAGTCATATTTACGCTTCAAAAAGGTATTCATTGAGAAATGTGTCTTGTTGTTGTAGACATCAGAGTTGACAGTAGAAACATTG
Organism: Porites evermanni; assembly: GCA_942486025.1. Taxonomy (NCBI): domain Eukaryota; kingdom Metazoa; phylum Cnidaria; class Anthozoa; order Scleractinia; family Poritidae; genus Porites; species Porites evermanni. The sequence goes on along the minus strand of CALNXI010001834.1, from coordinate 78,453 downwards.
TCTTACTGGCTTGAGACTGATTTTCTATCAGCAAAAAAAGATAGTCCATTACAAAATAAGAAAGTTTTCCTTCACTGATCTTGTGTTTAGCTGGAAGGAGCTTTTCAACATCAGTTGGCTCCCATGCTTTAACTCTAGCATGTCCTACAATTTCAACCCCAGCCATGGCAATCCCTTCTGCTTTTCTGATAGATGCTGTGTCCAAAGTGGAATATTTCCAGGATACACTTCCAGTTGAGTAGCAGTCTTGAAAATTCCAGGTTTTCCAGCTTTTGATGTGTAGTAACCAGGGGGGATAGAAGACTTGATAGGAAACATCTTTCCTTTTTGGGTCTTAAGGGGTATTTGGGGTTGACAATTTTTTTTAACCTTTAAATTGCTCGACATTGTAGAAACGTGTCTAACCTCTTGCACGTCTTCAATGTCATCTTTCTCATAGAAAAGGAGGTATGCTTCTTGGCTTGTGGCTTTCAGAGCTGAAGACTGGCGGATAGTGGCATCACTTGAATAATACCACTCGTCTCCTCTTTTGAAGTAACAAATGTAATGACCAGAGGAAATCTTGGTGCCTTCATGGACAATGACAGCTTTCAGTTGATATGAGACATCAGTTGCTGTGGTTCCTTTGTCTGAAGAGTTATGGTGTTCCGGAAAAAAAACTTTCTCCTTGTAATCTATCAAGTTGCCAAGCTTTTTACCATCATTTTGAAATCTTACAATCTGAATGCACAATGACGGAGGGGATTGGCATGTGAGCAACCTCTTCCATGCATCAGTACTTTTTGAGCAACTGATGGAGTAAAAATGGAACAGAAATAATTCAACATTTACCAGAGGACAAACAGATTACCTAAGGCCAGGTTGACTTACTTTTACATTTTTGAATAAATCCTTTTTTTAATAAACATAACAAGTTGCTTGTTTATGTTGTTTTTTGCTTGTGTATGTTGGTTTGTGTTTGAGTTGAACATTATTGCACTTTTGTTACCTGCTACAATAATAAGATGATTCCAGTTCCACTGGGTGGGAATAATCCTTCAAGAAGCTCTGTACAGTGCAACCCTTTCAATTGAATAAAGAAAGAAAAAAAATTAGGACAGGAAAAAGAGGGAATAATAGCCACCAGTAATTAGACATATAACTTTGGCCCATTGAATCATCTTACCTGCAAAATGTATCTCGCCAGACTTAATAATATATTTACTAGAAATATGTGTATCACAGAACCTCTTGAGGCTCGGGGAGGGGGGGTGGGGAGGGTGATAAAATGTAAGGGATGGAAGGGGGGAGAGAATTGGAATACAGTGTGTAAATTGAATTGAAAAGCAGGTTTCCACACACTCAGGGTCTAATATTGGAAGGTGAAGGTGAGATGTACTTACTATCCTTTGGATAAACCACTGCTCTAGCATCAAAAAGAATCACATGGTATTTCAATGGGGTTCCTAAGTTGCATTTTCCTGTTGTCAGGTTTGTGTCAACATTCAACATTCCATTTTTTAATGTAAATAATTATTAAATTTTGTTGAATTAGCAAAATCAGGATCAATGACTTTTATTGTGGTCTGCCTGGTACTAATTTTTTTTGTGTACTTAGGTATTTGTCTTTGGGACTGCCTTCAGAGATGTAAAATGAAAAAAAATAATTCTTCATAACATTTATTCATACCTTTGTGATATGTAGTGGGAGAATAGTTTCCATTGTAGTGGTAGAAGTGACACTGCTACATGATGAACACATTACTTCACTCCTAAGCTCAAAGAAAAAGGATCGCAGAAAGGCAAGGTTGCAGTTGGCAGGAATTAAATTTTGACTCTTGTACTGGTTTGCAGTGTGTCCAAGTACCCTACAAAATTCTTGAAAGAACTCTGCTGCACACTGTTGCTGGCCCTTTTGAATTAGGCTACTAACTTGTGGTAGACAGGAAACCAGTGTTGCTGGGCGAACTATTCCAGGCACAGTCCCATACAAGTTCAGAAAATTGAGAGTGCTACACAGCAAGCACAACCGACCTAGAATAATTTGTGGATTATGGTAGAAAAGCCTTTGTGTCAGGACCTGGCCAGGAACACGACTAATAATATATGTTGAGTTTCACTTGTGCTTTAATGAGAACCTTTTATTATTTTCAAAACAAAGCAATAACACATCGCAAGTATAAGTTTCCTTTTGTCCTTTGTAAGAGCAACGCAGCGTCTCAGTGCAGTCAATGGTGGAGACATGCATAGCTTAGAAAAGGAATTCAGAGAACTTAAAGTAAGTCCGCCGACGCGAAGAAAGACTGAGTCAAACACTACAGAAACGTCTGATAGAAATACCGCTGCCTCGTCCCCGTCGCATTTAGATCTCTTCATACGAGACCTGGATGAACGAAAAGGCAAGCTACCTTGCTGTCATGAAGTCACTGAAATTCAGACCAGTGTTGAAAGGTTTCTTAAAGTTCTTCTACTGGCAGCAGAAAAAGAGCTACCATTTTACAAAACAACATTTGTTAAAAGTGGAAGTTTCTACGAGGGAACGAAAGTCGGGAAACCCGACGAGTTCGACTATTTTGTTCAGTTGGATAACTTGTCTCGTCCTGAGGACATTCGCTTTGAGGAGTTATCACATTGCATGGTAGCAGTGATTCCAAGCGATTCTGCTATTAAGAAACTTATAGAAACGAAGAAGAAATGTTGTAGTGATTCTCCTTTCGTCTGTGATTCTTTTGAATGGAAGAGAGACGTGAAGTCACTGTTTATCGGCACACTGAATGGTTTATTAGCCGAGGAGTTTGTAGCATTCGGTTTAAAAGCTTCAGAGGCTTCTCTGAGCGGGTTAGACAGACATGGGCCTGCTTATACTTTAGAGCTCGAATGGGACGGAGGGCAGCTTTATAAAGGATTAATAATCAAGATCGATTTGTCTGTAGCAGTTAAGATTAATTCTCATTCTTCAACAATGGCAGTAGATTTTGAATCTGGGGCTGGTAAGGTCGTGAAAACATTATTAGATGCTTCACCAGCATACTACTTCGCAGTCAGTGGATACACGGTGTATGATGTTCTGCCATCTAACTTGTTCCAAAACCTTGAAGAAACACAGGAAGTCAGAATACTCAGTCAATCTGATTGCCTTTTACGTATTTCTCAGTCATGTCTTGAACAGTCACTGTTCCGTGTCCATTTTGGTCCTGATGGAGGACCAAGTGTTTGTCTCCGGGTGCTCAAGGTACTGCGTGACATGACACGTTTACTTCATAGGGGTGGTTCCTACCTCTATTTGAAGTTCAATTGCAAAAATTTAATTGGTGAAACTGCCTGGGAATTCATTACAGCCGAATCAGTTTCTAGTAACTGGCAACGTGCCCAACAATGGAACTCCGGGAAAGTTGATTCTGAACCGGACAGTACCAGATGGATTTCTTCATATGCGCTTAAAACCCTAGTTTTGTTTGAATGGAGTGAAAACCCAGAGGGCGAGCAATGGACTGGGAACAACCTTAGTCAGCGTCTTGTGAACATAGTTACTTGCCTTCTTCACATTCTGAAGTGCTATGAGGGTTTGAGAAGCTTTTGGTATAAAGACTACAATGTTCTACCAGATGCGTTTGTCCCACCAGAAGCCATCAACAGGGCTACCATCATTCTCAGATTTCTATTATCCTTAGATAATAAAATTAATGAGTATTCTTTTGAGCAGTGTATTCAAAATTACACGACTTTGATGACCGTGGCCTCTCAAAAACAAGAGGTGACCCGTTTCTTGCACCATGCTCTCACAGAGCTTTTTTGTGATAAGATAAAGAAGGTTCTACGAGAATCAGTAGGGGAGAGAAAGAAAAAGACTTTCACCCACATACTTCCCAAATTATTGAGAGGTGATATTTTCTCTGACTTTGGACCGGAGCCTAGAGTGTTTACTGGCTTCTACATTCAAGCCCTTCTTAATAAAATAGCTCCAGAAGAGGAGTTAATTCTTTCATATTATTCAGAATACGATAAAGAATCGGTATTCGTGTTCGAAACTGAAATTCTTACTAGCGAGGAAGCTAAGGGGATTGTTAAAAGAGCAAGAGAACTTTTTCGGGAAATTGCACGTGAAAGAATGAACACACTTGGCACTGATTTACCAAACTACAGTCTCTGGTCACAGGTTTTCAAGCCTGATGAGATGGCGAACCTGTTAAAACTGCTGTGCGAGATATTTAAAAAAGATCTTGAAATCCTGTGGAATAAAATCCGCAATCTCAGAGAGGAAGTAAGGACACGTGGGGAAAATGGGGTGGAAACGTGAGATTCTATTGAGACTTGTCTATCTAGACATAAGTTAACTTGAGATTTTCTTCAGCAATCTAAGGCCGTGAATATAGTACATTAATCTCTGCCTTATTCATCATACAAAAACAGAAAGGACCATGGACAGCGTCATCGGTGAACCGGGTTGTCCGTTTATTTGTGTCGATATTTTTTTTTTCATTGAATGAATTGACTATATCTACAAATTAAAGATTCGTGTACAGACAAATGCACACCTTGATTATGCATAGTGTAACTGTTTTTTTTCCCTCAATTTTAAAGAAAAAAGCGACTATTTTAATAAAAGTGGTCTTCATCAGTATTTGTTAAGCCGGAAAATTTTAATCTTGCACTACATTGAGCCTGACTGATTACCACAATGAAACCTTGAAAGCCTTTGTCAGGATTTTCGACAGTTCTTTAAAGTAGAGAGGGTGGTCTGGGGTTACGCTTCCCCTGGAATTTTTAAGATAGAACACTTAGAAACGCTGTTTCCAGCGTTTCTGGGACCCAAGAATCAGTTTCCCAGGCAACGCTGGAGTTCACTCAAATTCTCTTTAAAAATTAATTTCTTTCTGTTCAAAAGCCGTATTTTGATCGTCGATACGGGAAATATAAGCTTAACCTTGTAAGTTCGGGTTTTTTACTGTAAGGGGAAAATTATCATCATGCCCGTAGACTTTACCTAACCATGTTTTCTCTTGACCTTCAGGGAAAAAAATTAATCATTTTTTCTCCCTACTTCTCCAACAAATGAACAGTATTCGACCAACACGTGTAGTGTGTCTTGCCTGGGGATTTCCCTTTAGGTCGAGCACTGAATGATAACAAAATGGTCACTTCAATTTCGCTTAAATGAAAAGGGAAACCAATCAAACAGCAAAGAAAAAAAGGAAGTGTGGCTGATTTGAAGAATATAACTACTTATTCTGTTATCCTCTAGTCAGTAAGTTCATGAGCTGCTTAAGTAAAAAAAAATATGGTAATTAAAAAATAAATAAATGAATAAAAAATATTGGCATCAAAGTACCGGACATAGAATGGCAAACGACCGGACGAAACGTCCGGCTTCCGGCATCAAACGAAAACCCTTCCTTAAATATTTGGTATACCTTCAAACACAAGTCATTTGGACAGGATGTGGTGTTTACCCTCTGTCCTGAAAAGTATATATTATGCAATTTTGTATTGTTCTTGGGTCTTATTATTTGTAAAGAAACAAAACGCAGACCGTGTATTTTTATTCATTGGCCTAGATACAAAAATCCAGACTTTTTTTTAGGGTTTTTAGAGTCAAATGGGATTTTTATAAAATAACAGGATTTTTAGAAAATGTTAGGACTTTAGACGACAATGTTTAGAAAATTCAGTTTTCATGTATTTGGCCTCGGTTATGCCACATGAAATGTTAGACTCTACTAAGTGCTTATATTGTCGTTATCGCGTTTGTTTGAAAGCTAGCTAAAAGAAAAAATGTAAACGATCGATAAACGAGACCAGCCACTTTCATTTTCTAGTAAATAAATTGCCATTTTGAATAAGTTTAAAGGTCTTTGCATGCAATTTAACCACAGGACCTGTGGTCAAATTGAACAGGTCACAAGAATCCCTCATTTTATGCAACTTATGTGATTATTTCGAAAACATAAACAATTGGGATAAATCGGGATTTTCAGGATAAATTGGGAGATTTTTAGCGATAAAATTGGGCTTTATAGACATTTTTTGGAGAATTTCTGAATAGATTTTTAGGCCATTTCAAGATTTTAATTAATCTGGAATCACAGCGGAGCCATACCGGCAACCCGCCAAAAGGGTCATCAAAGCGCGGCAATTTAGGTTAATTTTCAATTACGTTGTTGGCTTATCCCTTTCTTAGACTAACTATAGAAAAAAATTATTTCTTCACATCACTGAACTAAATTTCTCGTAGATGATACCGTATTGTAAAGCAAAGCCCTCTGATTCCTCTACCTTATGTCAGACAAAAATGATTCACCAGAAACCACACCTGTCGTTACTCGTTATCTCGTTACCTCCTTTATGAGGGTCTCAATGGTTCAGCAACATTCTGAGACAGAATTCATCATACTGTCAAACCTGTATTACCGGTCACCTTTGGTGAGCGTCGTTCTAAGGGGCCGTGCAATAATTATCAGGAGGGGGTTTAGCATATAAAGAAAGGGGTAACATGTAAGTTTTTCTTAGAAGAAGCGGTTAGGTTGTATCTAATTTTCTTGTGGGCCAGCTGACTTTAAAATTCAAATAACACTTTTTTTTTTCAGTATTAAACGATAATACCATAATATAAATAAAACATAGGACATGATTTGTGTGCCATTAATCGTAAAAGTGATCAGGAGGGGGTTAGCACTAACCTTGCCTTTGTTGGCTGGGGAGGGGGCACTACGTAATATTACTCTAAGCCTCATTTTTCCTGATTTCCTTCAGGATAATTCGTTATCAGCTTAACTCGTAATAGTGGTTAACAAAATTGAAAAGTCTTGAATACGATTCAGTTTCTGATGACTTTAAAGATAAATAAATTACATTTGGAGGTTTCTGTAGAACCACTCTCTCGGACACCGCTCGTGAGTCAGCATTAATGCGACCTTCAAGATCACTGACGTTTTTGGATGAAAAATAGATTACAGTACCGTCCGCATAAAGAATAATATCACTCCCCAAATGACAATCCGGAAGATAACTTGCATATAGATAAAAACAGTAGAGGTCCCAATATGTTGCCCTGTGAAACACTGACAGACAATTCGGTCGGGAGTGTGCGCATCTCCAACTGATCTGATCTGTCCTGTTTGTGAGGCACGATCTAAACTACTGGCGGGAGTAAGCCTGTGTAATATGAAGTGATGATCTACGGTATCGAAGGCCTGTTAGAAGGTCCGGAAAAACAGCTTCAGAGTCAAACAGCCAGCGTCCATATCCTAAAGGATGTTGTCAGCCGTGAAAAGAGCCAAAGCTATCCCCGTTGATAACTTAGGTCTAACACAAATTGTTTGGAAGTAATTATCTTATTGTTCTTAAGATGATCGTATAGTTGGGTGTAGACCGCTTTTTCTAGGATTTTACTTCTGTTTGGCAGAACAGTAATGGGCCTGCTGTAGTTGTTTTCCGAGTTCGCAGTACAGTGATCACCTTTTCAAAAACCGCAGCATGAAGCCATGTGGTTTGACTTGTGGTTCGTAGAATTGTTAATCAATTTTGAACTATTTTTTCTTCTTTTTTAAATTATTTTTTCCTTTTCTTGTGTCGTATATTGGTAGTTTTTGTACTGTTAACTGATAAATAACCAGTTATTTTTTACTTCCGTTTGTCAAAAATTATCTTGCTGTTTACTGACAACCGGGTATCAATAACAAAACTGTATAAGGCATATTTTCAAAATTCTATCCAATCAAAATTCCACAATTCGAGTCTGTCGTGATGCTTAAATAAACAAAAGAAAAGCGGTCCATATCAGAATTCAGCCGCATCGCATGTGAGATTTTTCTTTGTAATAGCCACGCGCCGAACCACAGTCAGTGTTGGGGACATGAATAGCTTAGAAAATGAATTTAGAAAACTTGACGTGTGTCAGTCGAGCCGACAGGAGGATATATCAAACAGACAAGAAGCTTTTGCTAAAAGCACTGTTGGCGTCTCTCTGTCGCCTTTAGATCTTTTCATACGAGACCTGGACGAGCGAAAAGGCAAGCTACCTTGTTGTCAAGAAGTTATTGACATTCAAATCAGCTTAGAAAGGTTTCTTAAAACTCTTCTTTTGGAAGTAGAAAAAGAGCTCCCTTTTTACAAAACAACCCTTGTTAAAAGCGGAAGCTTCTACGAAGCAACGAAAGTCGGTCAACCTGACGAATTCGACTATTTTGTGCAGCTGGATAATTTCTCTCGTCCTGAGGACATTTGCTTTGAGGAACTACCACATTGCATGGTGGCAGTGATTCCAAGCGATTCCGCTTTTGAGAAATTTATAAAAACGAAGGGGAAATTTAGTCCTTATTCTCCTTTCGTCAGGTATTTTCAATGGAAGAGAGATGTGAAGACACCGTTTATCGACTCATTGAGCAGCAAATTAGCCCACGGGGTTGTAGTGTTCGGTTTAAAAGTTCTAACTCCCTACTTAGACATATATCAGAGAAATGGCCCTGCTTATACTTTAGAACTCGAATGGCAAGGAGGGCAGCTTTATAAAGGATTAAAAATCCAAATCGATTTGTCTTTAGCAGTTAAGATTAATTCTCATTCTTCAACAATGGCCGTCGATTTTGAATCTGGAGCTGGTAAGGTCGTGAAATCATTATTAGATACTTCACCAGCATACTTCTTAGCAGTAAGTGGATACACGGAATCAGAATATGATGTTCCAACATCAAACTTGTTCAAACAACTTGAAGAAACAAAGAAACTAAGAAAGAAGGACTCTGACTCGTCAGTGTCATTAGACAGTCAATCTGATTGCCTTTTACATATTTCTCAGTCATGCCTTGAACAGTCACTGTTCCGAACCATTTTGGTCCTTATGGTAGACCAAGTGTTTGTCTGAGGGTACTCAAGGTGTTGCGTGTTTCGTACATTTGATAAATTTTGGTTATTCCCTGGTTTGACCTTTTATTGCAAAAATGGAATTGATCAAACTGCCTGGCAATTTATCACAGCTGAGTCAATTTCTAATAATTGGCAAAGTGTTCAACACTCCAAGGAAGACGGTGGGCCTGAACCGTACAGTACCCGATGGATTTCTTCATACATCCTTAAAACTATTGTGTTGTTTGAATGGAGTGCAAACCCAGGGGACGAGCAGTGGACTGGGAGCAAGCTCAGTCAGCGTATTGTGAACATAATCACTTGTCTTCTTCACATTCTTAAGCGTAATAAAGGGCTGGGAAGCTTTTGGTATCACGGCTACAATATTTTGCCACGCGACAAAAAATATGAACTGTTCCTGCCCGAAGCCATCAACAGGGTCACCATAATTCTCAGATTTTTATCGTCACCAAGAAAACCTAACAAGTATTCTTTTGACCAGTTTAGTCAAAATCTTACTTCTTTTTTTGTTGAGTTAACCTCTCAAAAACAAGAAGTGACGAAATTCTTGCACTTTGCTCTGGAAAACATTTTTCATGATAAAATAATGAAGGTTCTGCGAGAATCAATAGGTGAGAGAAAGAGGTTGGGAGTAGCTTTGAACTTTGATTTTGAATTAGGGCAAGAAGTGTTTAGTAACATCTACATTCAAGCTCTTCTTAATAAAAAAAGCTCTAGAGGAGGAGTTAATTCTTTCGTATTATTCAGAATACAATAAGGAACCGGAGGTATTCGCTTCGGATACTGAAAGTCTTACCGAAGAAGAAGCTGAGGGAGTTATAAAGAATGCAAGAGAACTTTTTCGGGAAATTGCACGTGAAAGAATGAACACACTTGACACTGATTTACCAGAATACGGTCTCTTGTCACAGGACTTTAATCCTGATGAGATGGCGAACCTGTTGAAGCTGCTTTGCGAGAACTTAAGAAAGGATCTTTAAATCCTGTCGAATAAATTGCGAAGTCTTAAAGGAAAAGCAAGAACACCGGGAGGAAATGGAGTGGAAACGTAAGATTCTAGCTTTACCTCTCCAGTTGCGTCCTGTCTGATCTAAACATGAAACGGAGACTTTCGCCTTCAATAATGCATTCCAACCCCATTATACGATGACTGACAAGACCATATCGGGACAGAGCCGTCCATATCAACGGGGTGTCTCTTGAATAGAGAGATTAAAATTCACGTTTACCGCAAACGGCAAACGTCAGACTCAAGTTGAGAATTTGTCAGAATAGAAAATAAGCAGATAAAGAAAGTCCCGAACGATTCCTATGGTTAAAACGGCCATAAAACTACTTATTTTTATTTAGAAGCAATAAAGAGTAAACGGAAAATAAGGAGAAAACTTAGTCACGTGGTACAAATTCACTTCTATCCTGCGTCTACCGTTTGGCGTAAACATGAATCTTAATCTCTCTATTTTCATGTCATTTCCTTGATCTCAAAGAGTATAGACAACATTGTTGTCTAATTGTGTCTGCATTTATTGAATAAATTTAGTCAAAAAAAATCTTGTACAGACAACAAATGCACACCTTGATCATATATCGTCACTTAATAGATGATATCATTGGTCTGATCATTCTTTTAATATCTGCCCCGAAATCTCTTTACAAGATCGGTCGTGATCAATGTCGACATAATAACTTGTCTAATATGAGGGCTCGGGTTTTTTCAGCTATCTTGAAAATTTAATTGGTGACTAAAAAATTTTGTTGACTTTTATTACTCCGAGATCTCTAAGCAAGTTCAAAACAAGACTCTAAGCAAGCTTAATAAAAGACTTAAGCTAATCGGCCTCTCAGGAAAAAGAGCCCTGAGCTTTCGGGGAGTAATTGCTACATGATACTTTGCCAAGAGAGACGATGCTGTATAAGAGAAAAATGAACTCTCTAAAAGGTCAATGTTCACAGGTATTTTTGTCAGTATTTTTTTTTAGCTATTACTTTACATCCTTTACATTTTCTACGAAACAGTCTTTCATCCAAGTCGAGCCGAGGCGTTGACTTACTAAAAGCGAGTTCCATACTGAGTATGATATGTCTGATATCCGAGATACAAGCGGAAAGAGGAGATAAAAATTAGGTAGCCAGTTCATTTTTAAGAGGAGATTTTCACTAAAATAACAAAACTCTGAAAGAAGCCTTGACACCAATTCTATAACAAAGATTCATGCCAAACTATTGTTACATATTTTAGAGGGCCTTGATCTTTAAGTACATTTTCTCCTTGGGAGTTAAAAGTAACACAGCTCTGTGCTCTAAGACGGGCACTGTTTCCGGGGCTCGTTCGAACTTGAATCGCTGCATGATCTTGAATAACCCTTGCTTAATTTCCAGTAGGGCAAGACGCATTTCTATACACTGACGGGGACCTGTTCCAAACGGGAGATAGGAGTACGGGTCTCGCTTCTGCTTTGCCTTGGGGGAGAAATTGTCGGGGTTAAACTCCTGGGGCTTGTCCCAAACTTCCGGGTCATGGTGAAGAACGTACGTGGGGATATTGACACCAACACCCTTGGGAAATCTCTCTCCCTTGATGACTGTCTCTTCTGCGCACTCCCGTAAAAGCAGGAATGCAGGGCCACTGAGGCGAAGGGCCTCAGATATGACTTGATCCACGTACACTGCTCCTTGGACGATGTCGTAAAGGGGCTTGTCACCACGTGATGCCAGTACTTCATCGATTTCCCGGATGAGGCTTGAGGCTTCCCGGATGATCTTGAATATCAGGGTGCGAGGCCAGATAATATGCAATGCTGGTTAAGGTGTTACCTTTGAGAAAGTTATAAATATATATAAATTTTACGCTCGGTGAATAATAATGTTCCCACCGGGATTGCGACGAACTGCGAGTGGGGCAATTTTTCTGCTAACAGATCGAGCTCAAAAATCAAAATCACCTTTTACTATCTATTAGAATAACAACTCAGGATGCACTCGATGTTGCTGAACCTTGCCGTATGCAGCTATAAGGGTGTCATGACTTTTTTCATCAGTTCCCCGATCCCTGAGGGTTTGAAACCCTAACTCTTTTTAGGACCAAAAAAGTCCTAAAATACCTACCCTTGAATATATAGTCTCGTCATTTTTTTTAACGGTCACTTAAGATCACTTTTGAAAATATATGCTGAATAGCATACGAAACGTCAACTTTATAAAAATGCGTCACAATAGGGCCGTTTATACGAGAGAAAATAAGTCGCGGCTTACTCTGGTCCCGGCTTATATAAGCCGCGAACACCCCGTATAAATGGTACAAAATCTACGTTGACGGCTTATTCAACCCACGGCTAGTTCAAGCCGCGGCTTATCCTGGTCGAGGAGGTTTGGGTTGGGTTTATCCAAGCCGCGGCTTACCTTGAACGTGAAAGTGTTCTCATAGACGGCACTAAAACGTTGTCCGCAGCCTGCTGAAGCCGTGAACGATTGCTGCAGATAAAGCCGAGTAGCTCTGGGGCCAAGCAGGGGTTTTGCAGCCATGAAGGACAAATGCTTACGCAAATTTTCCTTTTACTCGCTGTGAAGTGACCTCAATTCCAGACCTTCACAGCTTAGAGACGCGCGTTGCAGAGGCGGAAAAGTGACCTGCTGCACGAGAAAACTCAAAATTTTGTCTAAACAAAACCTCATCCATATGCATCTCTGGAACATCTCTTTCAAACCACTCGATTGATCGCTGACGAACTTTTTGTCGAGGTTTCCGCACAAGTTTCGCAACAGCGAAACGCTAATCTTGAACGAAATGTTAATTTAAAGAATGCAAAATATGGCGATTTTTTAGACCAAAGCCAATCGTTTCGCTTTTCGCAAATTACGCGTGGCACCAAAACAAACTACTTCATCATTGGACCGGTCTGGCCGCGAACTAAGCCGTGAACCATTTATACCAGCAGTTCGCGTCTTATGTAAGCCGTACTCGTATAAATGATTCCTTTCGCGGCTTATGTAAGCCTCGGCCCGAGTAAGCCGCGACTTATTTTCTCTCGTATAAACGGCCCTAATGTTTATCACCGGACCGCTGTTTGTGTTTTATTTTTGATCAAACTACGATGGCCCAAGAACAAAAGTCTCTATGATACATGTCCCGCTTAGGACAACACCCTCATTTTCATTACCTTTTTAAATGGAAATACCCTGACACGTTATCAGGCATTTCTTTTCTGTATACAAAATTCAATCAAGGAAATAAAATCAATCGTGTAGGATATACCCTTTAAGTTTAACAGACTCACACGAAATTATTTATCCTGTTTAGGACAGACTCACTCGAAATTATATACGCCGTTTCTCGGGAAAGAGATGTCAAAATCCATCCCCTGTCCCAACCTCGTTCCCAGGGTTCTTTCCTACCCGTTTCTGCGGAGCGAGAGAGAATCTGGGAACGAGGTGACCCCCCAATCGAGCGACACATCCCCGTATAGGCCAAAAAAGGGAGTACCCCCCACCCCCACCCCCGATAAACGGTCTACATACGGTGGTGCGAACAAAGGTTTTGCCCATAAAACAATTCTTATTCCATGATGGTAGTTTAAATAACTACTTACTTCTGTACGTACGGTGAAGCCAAATGAACCAGGGTCATGAGGTCTGAGGTAAAAGGACGATTTTACTCTTAAACAGTAGTCTTATAGTCCTGTTGTGTGACTTGTTGACAGCGACTAAGCCTGTGGCTGGCTGTTGTGAGGTTGTCCTGAAACAAAAGAAATGCGAGTCGGTTGGAACGCAGCCACATCGCAAGTTATCAGTGCCGCTTTGTTCTTTGTAAGAGCAACGCAGCGCCTCAGTCAATGGTGGAGACATGCATAGCTTAGAAAACGGACTTAGAGAACTTAATGTGAGTCCGCCGTCGCGAAGAAAGAATGAGTCAAACACTGCAGAAACTTCTGATAGAAATACAGCTGCCACGTCCATGTCGCATTTAGCATGTTTAGATCACTTCATACGAGACCTGGATGAACGGAAAGGCAAGTTACCTTGCTGTCAAGAAGTCACTGACATTCATACCAGTGTCGAAGGGTTCCTTAAAACTCTCCTTTTGAGAGTAGAGAAAAGCCTTCCTTTCTACAAAACAACACTTATAAACAGTGGAAGCTTCTACGAGGGAACGAAAGTCGGAAAACCCAACGAGTTCGACTATTTTGTTCAGTTGGATAATTTCTCTGGTCCTGAGGACATTCGCTTTGAGGAGTTATCACCTTGCATGGTAGCAGTGATTCCAAGCGATTCGGCTTTTGAGAAATTTATAAAATCGCAAGAGGAATATAATCGTTCTTCTCCTTTCATTTGTTCTTTCCAATGGAAGAGAGACGTGAAGTCACTATTTATCGACACACTGAATAGTATATTTGCCCAGGAGTTTGTAGCATTCGGTTTCAAAGCTTCAGAGGCTTGTTCGAGCCGGTTAAACAGACATGGACCTGCTTATACTTTAGAGCTCGAATGGGACGGAGGGCAGCTTTATAAAGGATTAATAATCAGGATCGATTTGTCTATAGCAGTTAAGATTAATTCTCATTCTTCAACAATGGCAGTAGATTTTGAATCTGGAGCTGGTAAGGTCGTGAAATCATTATTAGATGCTTCACCAGCATACTACTTCGCAGTAAGTGGATACTCTTATCTTTACACCGTTCAATTATCAAACTTGTTCAAAGAACTCGAAGAAACACAGAATCATAGAATAACCGATCAATCTGACTGTATTTTGCGTTGTTCCCAGTCATGTCTTGAACAGTCACTGTTCCGTGACCATTTTGGTCCTGATGGAGGACCAAGTGTTTGTCTCAGGGTGCTCAAGGTGTTGCGTGACATGACACGTCCACTTCACAGGGCTGGTTGCAATGGCCATATGGAGTTCAATTGCAAAAATGGAATTGATGAAACTGCTTGGGAATTCATCACAACTGAATCAGTTTCTAGTAACTGGCAACGTGTCCAACAAAGTAACTTTGGGAATGATGAATTTGAACCGGACAGTACCAGATGGATTTCTTCATATGCACTTAAAACCCTAGTTTTGTTTGAATGGAGTGAAAACCCAGAGGACGAACAGTGGACTGGGAGCAACCTTAGTCAGCGTGTTCTGAACATATTTACTTGTCTTCTTGATCTCATTCTGAAGCGCAATGAAGGGTTGAGAAGCTTTTGGTATAAAGACTATAATGTTCTACCAGATAATGAGCAAGGATATGTCCCGTCAGAAGCCATCAACAGGGTCACCATCATTTTCAGATTTCTGTTATCCTTAGATAATAAAACTAATGAGTATTCTTTTGAACACTGTATTCACAATCTCACGACTTTGATGGTGTTGGCCTCTCAAAAACTAAAAGTGACCAGTTTCTTGCAGAATGCCCTCCAAAACCTTTTTCGCGATAAGATAAAGAAGGTTATGCGAGAAGTAGTAGGTGAGAGAAAGAAACGGACTTTCAATTACAGACCTCCCAAGATGTTAGGAGATGATTTTAACCTTGATTTCATGTTAGAGGATAGAGTGTTTGTTGGCTTCTACATGCAAGCTCTTCTTTGTAAAATAGCTCCAGAAGAGGAGTTAATTCTTTCACGTCATTCAGGGTATAAAAATTTCCCAGATCCACTCATCTTTGTGTCGGAAACTGAGTGTCTTACCGAAGAAGAAGCTAAAGGGATTGTAAAGAAAGCAAGAGAACTTTTTCAGAAAATTGCTCGTGAAAGAATGAACATACTTGACAATTTACCAGACTACAGTCTTTGGTCAGGGGACTTTAAACCTGACGAGATGACCAACCTACTGAAGTTGCTGTGCGAGAACTTTGAAAAAGATCTCGAAATCCTGTGGAATAAAATTTGCAATCTCAAAGAAGAAGCAAAGACGACTGGAAATGTAGCGGAAACGTGAGATTCTAGGCTTACTTCCTTGGGTCCTGTCTATCTAGAAATTAAAATGAGGCCGCGTTTTATAGTACATTCTAACCCAATTAAGATTAACACCAACACTGAGAGGACCGTGGACCGCGCATCTTTATTTATTGAACGTGTTGTCCTTGAAACCACGCGACTTGGTGAACATTTTCATGTCATTTCAAGTCAAGGAGAGTATAGATAATGAACAATTGTCCTCTATTTGTGCTAAATTTTTTAATTAAATAAATTCATTTTTACAAATTAGATTATTCACCTTGATTCATGTACAATGTCAATGTAAACTCTTCTTTTTTATAGGAATATATTTCAGAAGATTATCGAGGCTGAAATTTGCGAAATTTTAAGAATAAACCTGGGGCTGAGAGTTTGAAAAGGACCCAATTTTGTGTTTGAAAATCTTTAAAATATTACAATTTATGCTTTTAACTTAACCGTAGAAAATTATTCCTTTCACTAAACGGCAAGAACACTGGTAATTAAAACCCCAATAGATTCTAAAGCGGAATCGTCATAAGTTACCTTTTATAATTAAGCATACAGTTGAACCTCAGTCTACAACGGCCACCATGGAGACAGAAGAAAGTGACCATTGTAGAGAGGAGGCCGTTGCAGAGAGGTTGAAACAAGAGCCGGTGAATTGTATGGACTGTCCGCCAAAAAATAGCCGTAGTGGAGAGGTGGCCATTGAGGAGGTTTGACTGTAATTCAAGAATATTTTCAGCCTAAAATCGGCAGAAAAATAGGAATACTCAGCCTAGGCCCGAAAAACAAAATTCTTATATAAAAACAACAACAATAAGCTTTATTTGCATGACTATAACAAAGGACAGTATTGCAAAACTACTTGAATTTAATTATTGATTCCTTTTTAGATAAATTATTTTTAACAACTTTAAATATAATAATCATTGCTTATTTTCAACCATCAGTAGGATTAATTATTCCGGAGACAAGTTTGTCTTTCAATTCAAAGCAAGTTGATATAAAATGAAATGAATTGGATGTTATAAAAAATAGTCAGTAGAATTCATTAGATGTGATAATAAGTTCTCATGTGATTGTAGTCGTAGAAACGGTATTTTAGGTTCTAGTTTAGAGGAGAACATCTCTCTTATCGAAGAAAAACTTGACCGTGAATCTTATAAAAAGTGAGTTCCATCTTCAATTTTGTTGCAATTGCAGAGACTGCATAACCTTTCCTCACGTGGTATATTGTCGCTCAGCATTCGACTGGGTTCCAAGGACAAAAGCGAAGTCTATTTGTATTAGCCACCTTCAAAACTGTTCGTCTTGTTCCCTATGTTCCCGCTCTTCCCATTGTTCCCCTGTTCCCCCTTGTTTCCTCTGTCTCCCCTCTTCCCCTGTTCCCCTCTTCCTCTGTTCCCCCTGTCCCCTTGTTCCCTCTGTTGCCCCTGTTCTCACTGTGCCCTTTGTTCCCCCTATTCCCC
The DNA here is from genome assembly GCA_942486025.1 of Porites evermanni. Classification (NCBI taxonomy): domain Eukaryota; kingdom Metazoa; phylum Cnidaria; class Anthozoa; order Scleractinia; family Poritidae; genus Porites; species Porites evermanni. The sequence continues at coordinate 61,219 of CALNXI010001834.1, read as the reverse complement.
TTCTTCCCCTTGTTCCCCTGTTCCCCCTTGTTTCCTCTGTCTCCCCTCTTCCCCTGTTCCCCTCTTCCTCTGTTCCCCCTGTCCCCTTGTTCCCTCTGTTGCCCCTGTTCTCACTGTGCCCTTTGTTCCCCCTATTCCCCTTCTTCCCCTTGTTCCCCTGTTCCCCCTTGTTTCCTCTGTCTCCCCTCTTCCCCTGTTCCCCTCTTCCTCTGTTCCCCCTTTCCCCTTGTTCCCTCTGTTGCCCCTGTTCTCACTGTGCCCTTTGTTCCCCCTATTCCCCTTCTTCCCCTTTTTCCCCTGTTCCCCCTTGTTTCCTCTGTCTCCCCCCTTCCCCTGTTCCCCTCTTCCTCTGTTCCCCCTGTCCCCTTGTTCCCTCTGTTGCCCCTGTTCTCACTGTGCCCTTTGTTCCCCCTGTTCCCCTGTCCCCCCTGTTCTCCCTGTTCCCCCTGATCAGGAGCCTATTGATGGGCTCCTACCCTGTTCCCCTTTTCCCCTTTTATTGAGACAGCTTTGAAACTTTTCAACTTTGGAGCGTCTTTAGTGACGTGGTTTAAATTATTTTACTCTAATATAAGCAGTTGTATCCAAAACAATGGTTGGTCTTCTGAGGTCTTTTCTTCGAGTAGCGGAGTGAGACAGGGATGCCCGCTCTCCCCCTATCTCTTTATTCTATGCGCGAAGGTCTTGGCCAACGCCGTTAGGAAGGATGAAAATATTCGCGGCATTAATATAGCCAACGTTGAGTGCAAACTTTCACAATACGCTGACGATACCACAATGATTCTAGACGGCTCTAAGCTCTCCCTTTCAAGAATCCTTCTTTTACTCGATAATTTCGCAATCTCATCTGGATTGAAAATCAACTATGAAAAAACCGAACCGCTCTGGATAGGTTCTACCCTGGATGCCAGAGGCTTTTCATCGGTGGTTTTCGGTTTCGGTCAAGTCTTAAAAAGTGACCCGCGCGAAAAGCTTCATTCTACCGAACGGAAAAATCTCTATCTTTGCATGAACCTATCTACCCTATCTACCCTGGGTACCAGTAAAACTCACTTTACTTGCACCTTTCCAGGAATAACCTGCTACATGGATTACAGTCTGGTTTTCGAAAAAAAAAACATTCAACCGAAACAGTGTTAATTCGATTATTAGACCAATTGCTTTTTGTTATTGACAGCAATAATGTGTCTGGTCTTGTGTTGATAATAGTAAGGCCTTATACTTGATTAATCACGAACTTCTCATAACTAAAGTGCGGGCATACGATATCGAAATTGGCCTTTTAAACAAGATGCGTGCCTACCTACCATTAGACCTCTTTACCCTGAGTGGCAGTAACCAAAATGCGAATTTCTTGCCACCTGCTGCCTATTGAATCTGGGCGCTACAAAAGATACCCTGAGTTGAGAGGCTTTGTCCCCTTTGTAATAGATCCGAAATTGGTGATGAATTCCACTATTTGTTGAAATGTACCCACTCATCACTTTCTCATATAAGGGGTATCTTCTTGGAGAGCCTATACTAGATAAACAGTAATTTTACGAATATGTCTTGCAAGGCACTATTTTTATATATCATGTCCATGTGAGATCAAAACATCTTAAATCTTAGTGCCTCTTATATTGAAAACATTCTAAATTCTTATGCATCCGAACTCTAATTAAACTTTCTTACCATACGAGTAGCGTAGAAGCCTCACATAGCCAAGTAATTTTTTCTTTTACGATAATATTCAATTGTTCCTTTCTTTCTTACTTAACTTTTATTTTACTTTTTTCATTTGTTATTGTTTTGGTACTGAAATCTTCATGTCGAAGATAAAGTCAATAAAGTTGTTATTGTTATTGGTGGAATAAAATCCGCAATCTGAAAGAAGAAGTAAGGACACCTGGAAATGAAGCGGAAACGTGAGATTCCGGCCTTAACTCCTTGGGTCCTGTCCATCTAGACATCAAACAGGACTCATCTTCAATCTGAAGCTGCCAGACTCCAACCCCCATTGATGCGTCAACGGGGTGTCTTTGAAACCAGCCCCTGTGAATATTTTCATGACATTTCTTCGATCTCAAGGAGTATAGATAACGGAACATTATTGTATATTTGTGTCTTTATTTATTATTCTCGGACAGAAAGACGCACACATTGATCATGAACAATGTTTCAACCCCATTCCCAGAAAGCCCTGAGGACGAGCTGTCTTATTTTTTTTTTTTTTGGAGGGGGGGGGGGGGGGGCAAGGGGGTTCTTATGTTTATGTTCTTGGTTTCGAAGATAGGTGCAATGCTAATAAAACTGGTGTTATTTAGCAAGACATGAAACCGCACCTTTATTGTAACCTACTAAATTTCCCACTGAGCATTGAGTGCTTTCTGAATACAGTTATTTTAATTTGCTGTTGTTGTTGTTGTTGTTGGAAGACATTTGGCTTGCACAGTCATGTAAAAACCAATAAGAAAATGAAACGCCGGGAGGCACTTCCACATCTGGTCTACTTATAAGGGCGAGTTCCTGGCAGTTCCTGAAAAGTGGAGCACTGACAATTCTATACTATGCAAGTTGTGCTAATTTCAAGACGAGTATTTTCTAAAACAGGGTTACTTAGTAAGTAAAATATCAGCAAATCCACAGCATCAAACCAGTGAGTGGTGCCGGATCTTCCAGTTGTAGACCTGGATCAGTACAATTAAACTTGTAGAAAAATATGAAACGGTAAACTGATCCTTAAGGCAAGGCAATGGAGAAGTAAACAAAAGAATAAAACAAAAAATATATATATTTAACCAAATTGCCGTAAGGATCAGTTTGCCGTTTCATATTTTACTTAATATGGTCTTTTTAAAGGTTTAGGATCTCAAGTCTTCGATAGTATCCCTATGGGGTATAAGTACTCCCTCAGTTCTCAGTTAAGCAAACACCCCAAATCAAACCTCGTTATGTAAGCCGACAACTATTTCAGACGTTAACTCTTGCAATGGCAGTGCAGAAAGGAGAAAAGAAACAAGAGCGAGGACGAAGCAAGGATGAATCATTAACAAATATTCATTTATCAATCTTTCTTTATTTGACCCAAAATCTCTTTACAATAGGTTTGATCAATGTAATTATAATTCGTCTAACAGAATTAAGCTCCCATTTTACTTTATTATGGGCCCCAAATGAAAAAGTAAGCTAAACAGGTTTTCTCAGCTGTACTTGAAAATGTAACTGGTGATTAAAAAGATCGTCGATCTTTTGCTGAATCCGAGATACCTTTAAGAGAGAAAATATGATACTCTAAACAAATCAACCTTTCAAAAAAAGAAACACTGGCCCTGAGCTGTGAGAAGGTATGCTACTAAAACATATGCCTACAGAAAAATTAGGAAAACAAATACTAAAAAAGGTCAATAATGTTCACAGGTATTTTCAGAATCAGTTGAATTCTTGCTTAAATTCTTGCTCAAAACCCCCGCGGGGGGGGACTCCGCATATGAAAGGGGTGGGGATGCTCGTCGGAAATTTTGAATTAAATCCCTTATGGAGACCAATCTGGACGTGGCCCAAGCTTTTTTTGACCCCTAAAAGAGACCATGTCAAGACACAGACAATATATATATTTTTATATTTTTTCCCGTGCAACCCTAAACGAGACCTTCACGGCTAAATATGATGGAGTTTTGCCCAAAACACCCTAAGTGAGACCAAAATCCGAAATTTACACCCCTAAGCGAGACGACGAGCATCCCCACCCCTTTCGTATGCGGAGTCCCCCCCACCCCCGGGCTCAAAACGAGGCGTCGACTAACTAAAAAAAGGTCCCTACTGGATTTAATATTTGAGTCATTTCATTTTTTGGGAAAAGATTTTACTAAAATAACGAAACTGACTGAAGCCCTGACATCAATTCATGCCACACTATTGTTACATAGTTTATGTTTTAGTGGGCTTTGATCCGATCTTCAAACGATTGTTACGCATTTTAGCGAGACTTGATCTTCACATATATTTTCCCCTTGGGAGCCATAATTAACACAGCTCTGTGCTCTAAGACAGGCACTGTTTCCGGGGCTCGTTCGAACTTGAATCGTTGCATGATCTTGAATAACCCTTGCTTAATCTNAACCCCCGCGGGGGGGGACTCCGCATATGAAAGGGGTGGGGATGCTCGTCGGAAATTTTGAATTAAATCCCTTATGGAGACCAATCTGGACGTGGCCCAAGCTTTTTTTGACCCCTAAAAGAGACCATGTCAAGACACAGACAATATATATATTTTTATATTTTTTCCCGTGCAACCCTAAACGAGACCTTCACGGCTAAATATGATGGAGTTTTGCCCAAAACACCCTAAGTGAGACCAAAATCCGAAATTTACACCCCTAAGCGAGACGACGAGCATCCCCACCCCTTTCATATGCGGAGTCCCCCCCACCCCCGGGCTCAAAACGAGGCGTCGACTAACTAAAAAAAGGTCCCTACTGGATTTAATATTTGAGTCATTTCATTTTTTGGGAAAAGATTTTACTAAAATAACGAAACTGACTGAAGCCCTGACATCAATTCATGCCACACTATTGTTACATAGTTTATGTTTTAGTGGGCTTTGATCCGATCTTCAAACGATTGTTACGCATTTTAGCGAGACTTGATCTTCACATATATTTTCCCCTTGGGAGCCATAATTAACACAGCTCTGTGCTCTAAGACAGGCACTGTTTCCGGGGCTCGTTCGAACTTGAATCGTTGCATGATCTTGAATAACCCTTGCTTAATCTCCAGTAGGGCAAGACGCATTCCTATACACTGACGGGGACCTGTTCCAAACGGAAGATAGGAGTATGGGTCTCGCTTCTGCTTTGCCTCGGGGGAGAAATTGTCGGGGTTAAACTTCTGGGGCTTGTCCCAAACTTCCGGGTCATGGTGAAGAACGTACGTGGGGATATTGACACCAACACCCTTGGGAAATCTCACTCCCTTGATGACTGTCTCTTCTGCGCACTCCCTTAAAAGTAGGAATGCAGGGCCACTGAGACGAAGGGCCTCAGATATGACTTGATCCACGTACACTGCTCCTTGGACGATGTCATAAAGGGGCTTGTCACCACTTGATGCCAGTACTTCATCGATTTCCCGAATGAGGCGATCTTGAATATCCGGGTGCGTGGCCAGATAATATGCAATGCTGGTTAAGGTGTTACCTTTAAGAAAGAACGTTACTATTAGCTAAGATGCATAAATAAGGATGATATAACTAAATATAAATTTTAGGCTCGGTGAATAATAATGTTTTCACCGGGTTTGTGACGAACTGCGAGTGGGGCATTTTTTCCTGCTAACAGATCGAGCTCAAAAATCAAAATCTCCTTTTACTATCTAGTAGAATAACAACTTAGGATGCACTCGATGTTGCTGAACCTTGCCGTATGCAGCTATAAGGATGCCATGACTGTTTTCATCAGTTCCGCGATCCCTCGCTGCTCATAGATTAGACGGGAGTCAGGAGCTGGTATTTGAGATTCCATTGGTAATAATCAGAGACCCTCGTCTTGAAGTAATTTTAACCATTGAAATCGAAACAAATACATTTTACATGAAAATTAAAACTTGGACCCACGATCCAATGAAATATTCATAAACACCCCTAAACCCGCGATACGATCATATGAGAAGGTCGATCAGCAGATGCCCCATTTGACAGCTGTCAATGACTTTGATACAGATGGCGTACATCAAACCATCAAAGAACGATGGCATCCCATATATTTTCATTTCGACTGAATGGCCGCTTGGTTTTGTAGATGCGACATTTAACATTGGATTAGTGGGTGGACACACGCCTCAAGGTCACGTGACTTAGAAAAAGCAAGTTTACCCAGGGTGCTCCTTTCGCGCGCGTTTCGCGCGCGGAGCTTCCATGAAACAATATTAAAAATGATCTTCTCATTAGCGAACGTGAACAATAATAATGCCATTAACTTCGGTATAGTTTGGCTAAATTTGTGCTGTGTTATAGGGGCACGAGACTTCCTTTTTCGGTACTCAGGAAATCTTTACTATTCAGTGTATCATATTACCTGTAGTTTCGTAGCCAGCCACAAGAAACGCCACTGACTGGGCCGTAACCTCGTCATCACTGAGTCTACTAACTCCATCGATGTTCTCCTCGTGTGCCTCCAGCATAAGCTGCACCAGGTCCCTATTTCCACTGAAACCCTGCTGTCGTCTTCTGTCAAGGACCTCTTTCTGTACTGCTGAAAAATAATCAACGTTCTGCAGAGGGCTGACGAATCGGCTGAAGTACTCCCAAAATGGAAACATGGAAAAGAATCGAACCCAGAGCGGTGTTTGGAAGACAGACCTGGCTTTCTCCACGAAAACTGGATCTGGCTTTACTTGAATGTTGCTCTCTACTCCGAAGGCTGCTTTCATGATGACGTCCAACGCAAACAAGCTGAACAACTGAACAACTTCCACGCTTTCACCTAAATAAGCAGCATAATATTTGTAGTACCTATAACTCCCGCTAACTCGAATCCTAAGTAATTCGAAGCGCTGATCGTTTGAAACTACTAACTTAATTGAAGAGGCTTATCTCTAACTTGAGGAAAATGAGCTCTGGGTGCATTTTTGGACCCGAAGCCTTTAAATGAGTGTGAAGGTTGGGAATAGACGTCCCCCCCCGGGGAGGGGGGGGGCTCGACCAAAATTCAGGTATAGGTGAGCGCTGAGGGTTTGAAACCCTGACCCTGTTTAGGACAAAAACAGTCCTAAAATACATACCCTTGAATATATAGTCGTTTTCATTAACGGTCACTTAAGATCACTTTTGAAAATGTATGTTGAATAGCATACGAAACGTCAACTTTATAAAAATGCGAAAACTCACGATGTTTATTACCGCTGTTTGTGTTTTATTTTTGATCAAACTACGATGGCCCAAGAACAAAAGTCTATATGATATATACCCTGCTTAGAACAACACCCTCAAGTTCATTACCCTGTCTATTTGGAAATACCCTGTTTTATTAAAAATTGCAACAGAGTAAATTATCACGTTATCAGGCATTTCTTTTTGTGTATACAAAATTCAATCAAGGAAATAAAATCAATCGTGTAGCCTACACGATTGATATACCCTTTAAGTTTAACAGACTCACAGGAAATTAATTATCCTGTTTAGGACAGACTCACTCGAAATTATATACGCCGTTTCTCGGGAAAGAGATGTCAAAAACCATACCCTGTCCCTACTGAGCGAGAGAGAACCTGGAAACGAGGTGACCCCATCCAGCGACACATCCCCGTATAGGCCAAAAAAGGGATTACCCCCCCCCCCCGGATGAACGGCCTACATACGGTGGGGCGAACAAAGTTTTTGTCCCTAAAACAATTCTTATTCCATGATGGTAGTTTAAATAATTACTTACTTCTGTGCGGTGAAGTCAAATGAACCAGGGGCATGAGGTCTGAGGTAAAAGGACGATTTTTGTCTTAAACAGGGTCAGGGTTTAAGCCCCCGCGCCACATCTTCCCTTGAGTGTTTCCCCATGGGATGGGGTAAGGAAATAGCCTGGCATCGACGTGCTTTTTCATGCCAACGATACGTCCCAACGCATACTAATACCGATGCGTAGTACGGAGGCTTTCTAAAGTTCAGGACACTTATAGAGTTAGGAATCCTTTTCAGACGATCACCAAACTTGTGAGGACGGAGGACGAAGCTTTACAATGCATTGATCATTTGTTCTGTCCCACAACAGAGAATCATGATATTTGGGATTCGGCTAGCTTCATGCGTGACTAATTCTGCAAGGATCAAGGATCATCATACCACATTTTGTTAGAGTAGAAAGTGTATTTTGGTGACCTTTAGTCTCAATTTACGTGACCCCCTGAATACGGACACGACACCCACTTAACGAGGACAGCTAGTGCATGTGGTCCCCGTCCCCTTAATGTCCGCATCACGGGGCTCGACTGTATGGTGGATGATGGAACAACCTTCGATCAATATATATATTAGCGTTGTGTAGAGCCAGAGCTTACAGCCGGCGTGTTTATTTTGTCATGCTTGCCAACGTTGCGCAGCCACGCTGATAGTTTTATTATTCCTTACCTGTTTCAGAGAACTTTTGCATTTTCGTTACTAGAGTATTGGAAGCTTCTTCGATGATCGGAACAATCTGCTTTAATTTGGATGCGGTGAACGTTGGAGTGAGCGTGTTCCTGACGCGTCTCCACTTATCGTCGCGGGCGATGAACAGGGCAGAATCGAGGGGCGGTGACGGTCGAACGAAAGGAGGACGATTTGGGAATTTCCAGAACTCTTTTACCGTGATTTGCTTTATCATCTCGGGATCGGTGACCACAATGGCGGGTTGCCTACCGATGCATATCGTGTGGACGCGGCCGTACTTGTAGAAATAATTTAGCAGCATCTTGTGCATACCGCCATATCTTAAAAAATCAGGAAGGTTACCCACCCAAGGCCATGGTCTGGGACCCGGTAGAGGAGAACTACCTAGAATCGAGTAGTAAGAACGCACGCCTTGCCAGTACAGAAACGCCAATATTCCAAGTACAACAGCCACCCAGGTCGAGAAGCTGATGTCCTGTAAGATTTGTAGTGGGTTCTCCATGTTTGCGTGTCCCTTGCGTGAGCTGAACTCTTGTTGTTTACTCTGACTCTCCTTGATATCCCAATGAAAATCGGTGACGTGGACTCAGAGACGTGGATAAGTACACGTCAGTCAATTCATTCGCCACTTTCAAATTGCCCATATTACACCTTGTTTGCCCCCTCAAGTTTATGCATAGGCATTGTTTCTAATAATTTCCCCGGAGACTTACATTTACAACCGTCCAAAGAGAAAAATCCCAAGAATAAACCGAAAACAATGCTTTTTGTAAAATCTGGGTTAAAACCGTGAAGTGATTATAGGCAATTAGTATAATTACATTGATGATTATCGAAAATAGGAGGTTATGATCAGGAGCTTCGCTTTGTCCCGCTATAATCACCGCGCGGTGATTATAACATTGAAGGCTAGCAGTTTTCAAAATGGCAGCCAGATCTTTTGATGTTTCGGAGTCGGAAATTGATGAATAATTTTATTTTCTCGAATAATCATCAGTGTAATTATAGTGTCGGGTCTCAAGGGACGTAATGTAGGATACATTAGAAGCGATAAGAAAAGAGGGACTTGATTTGCATATAGGACAGTGGTGAACGGATTAGTAAGAGGACTATTAACGGAACTAAGGGTGTATAATGTAACCGTTAATTGAGCTCGATTCGCGACTTTACTGCAGTAATTATACTAAAACAATTAGAATCCGAAATTAGAAAAAAAGAGCTTATTTAGTAGCTATATTTCAGATCATATTTCTAGTAACTTTTTTGTATAAAAAGTTACTGAAGTGAAATTTTTGCCCTTGCCAACAAACTCATGATAAATGTACTTCATCAAGCCGCCAGCCTGATGGTTTAATAATAGTGTATTTTTCGTGTTTGCGTGAGCTGAGCTGTTTTTTCGTTTTTTTTACAGGAAACCCCTCCGTTTCTCACTTGACGCACTGAGCCTTAACAACAATAACAACAACAAATTTATTGAAACCTCCCGTTACCGGTGTCGCGCTAAGTATACCTCAGCTTGAATCGTTCTTTTGGCTTATAGAAATAGGAGAGTTTGTAGCGTGTGTGTGCCTACAGGTTACAAGTTTTTTTCTTTTCACTTGAACATTTATTGTTACGTAACAGGAAAGAGAAATTTTTTTAAAAAATTTACTGGTGTAACGTGCTCGTTTACTGAGTGAGTAGTCAACAGAGTCCAGCTTGGCTAGACTTTTTCTACACATGGCCGTGGGAGCGTTTTCCTCTTTTTTCATACTGTACTTCGGGTTGCTTGCACCCAGGTCCCGCCCTGAATGAAGACGTTGTACAGGGGATCGCAAGCGAACAGAATACTCTGAATGGCCTGGTGATTTTTTTTTCTCAACGAAGAAATAGTATGGACATCAGTATCATCACCAATTTATTTTTAGAAGATAGGTTACAATAAGGGCCTGTTCCGCCAGGAGCAAGAAACAGAGTAACCAGGAGCCAATTAACTGTTATTCTTCAGTGGTGATGATCAGGTCAGGTTACAATAAGGGCCTGTTCCGCCAGGAGCAAGTAACAGAGTAACCAGGAGCCAATTAACTGTTATTCTTCAGTGGTTATCTTCAAGAGAAAAGCTACTTGAGCAAGTATTGTTTTGAGGGAAGCCTTCGAAATTTCACAAACCTGCTGATGTTGGCTCGACAGAAAAAAACACGAGGCTGCTGCATAGTGCACTGTGTTTTAATTTTGATCATGAGTTAAAACAGGAAGAAGTAGTTGGCAAGAAAACGAAAGAGAGGGCAACTATCACTTTTGGCCACCCTTGTAAGGAGGCCAATGCTACCGATGGATTTTAATTTCAGTGGGTGGGCCACTGTGTTTAGCGGCATTTACGTTCAAGTTGATGTATTATCTACAGAAAAGGGTTTAGCGTCTCATCTGTCACCTAGACTTTCTGTGCCAGGCTTTGAAAACGTTAGCCAAGAAGGAGCTACGGGAATGGTAAGGGAAGCAAGGAAAGTCTTTAAGGAAATTGCTCATATATAAGACGATCAGCAAACTGGAAAATTTCTTCAACAGACTGCTGAGCCTCTGGTCACAGGATTTACACCTGATAATCTGACTAACTTGCTAAAAATGCTGTCAGTGTAGGAACCTTAAAAAAGACAATAAATTCTTACGGATTAAAATTAATATGAAATTAATTGAAGAAGCAGCAAAAACTGGTAATGTTGTAGAGATCTCTCTCTCTCTCTCTCTCTCTCTCTCTCTCTCTCTCTCTCTCTCTCTCTGAGAGAGAGAGAGAGAGAGATATGCAAAAAGACTAACCCACTTCGGGCAAGTTATTATCATTGAACCACACAAAAAGGCCGTGAAGAAGCTGGAAGAAATGCCTTTCATGGAAAGAGAAAGGCACTTTGAATCATTTCAATTTTAAACACTACAGTGAACTGTTGTAAAATAGATATTTATTCTTCAAGAATATAACCCTTCGTAAGTGAGAGCTAATATTCATGTTCAAATTTCATTGCACAGCTCAGTTGCACAAATAAAATTTCTTTATCATATATATTACAGGCAAATGCACCTTGATTTTGTACAGTGTAACCATTAACATGATAAGGACGTTTTATCTTTCTAAGATGAAAATTAAATGAAAATTGGTTTTAATCAGTATTAACTAGAGCTGTATAATTTAACTAATTGTCGGTCCCTCTATTGAAATCCTCTAATTTCTACTTAAAATATCACCATCAAGAGCATTTTGTGTATGGGTAAACACCCTAAGTAATATTGGATCATTAAACGTTTCTGGTAAACTGCCCTTATACCCCTCCCCTAAGCCAACATTCTACCCTAAGTGATAAGTAAGTGTTAATGTTGGCTTAAAGGAGGAGTAGGTGGGCAGTTTTTTTAGAAATGTAATATTCATGACTTCAGCACAAAATTGACCTAAAATAGATATATCCTCATGAAATTGCCCATTTTTTTAAGCAGATCAGATGGCCATTGCAAAAAAAAAAAAACAGTAATACAGGTTTGACTTGTATAACAGTACACTGGACTTAAAGATAGCTTCTGACTAATATATTACTGGAAGAATGCAGTTAGAAAATCACAGAACCTTGAGATACATCAATAAGGGGGAATGACTATATGGAATTTTGAAAAATTTTTCTGGCAGAACTTGAATAAACAGTGAACTCTCTCCTGATCTAACCGTTCACTTGTAGAAGTGGGCAGAATCAAAATTAGGCAAAAATTCCAAATGTTATCATTAAAATGCTGAAGAACATAAAAGAAACATTTAAAAGTACTGGTACTGCCAAACAGGTCTCATTTGAATGGTCATAGACAAGATTTAGGCATCATTAACTGAGATTCCAAAATTTACTTCTAGATTTTCCAATCAAAAGCACCCCTAGCCTAGAGTATATGTCCCTACCAGGTGATACCAGCAGGTTTCATAGATAAAAGAAAGCTGACTGTTATGTTAAAACACCCTCTACTGCCTACCAGCAAACACTCAGGACAGTCTGCAGATTAATTCCCACATCATGAGAGCACAAAATATTGCGATCTCATTTTAAATTAACTGTCTGTGGAATAATAAATTAATATATTTATTTAAATTCATGTGCAGTAATTTATCATCATCAACTTCAGAATTAATGTAAACGACATTAAATTAAATGAGCAGTGATTCCAGAGTTACACATGTAAAAAAGGTGGCAACCCAAAAATATTATAGGAATAGCTGTTTATGTTAAAAAGTGAAAAAAGTAACCTTCCTTTAGGCTATATAGTCTTAAATCCTGTATAAAAATGTAATCCTCCAAACGTGTCTCTTTCATATTACAGTACAAGTCCAGCATAAAAATAATTTATTATAATGTCACGAAAGAAGGGAATAGGAACATCCAAGGTCGACTGTACAGTAATAAATATAATATTTAATATTGTCATCATCATTAATTTTGCTTCAAACAAAAAACCCTCCTGGTCTAAAAACAAGGCAATACGCTCACATGTACCATTATAAATGGTAAACAAAAATATCTCATAGAAAGCTGCCTGTAAAAGCAGGTGGTCAAAACAAAAATATTAGACTTGAAAGTATGGGGTGCCCAAGTCTTGAATTGCCACGGACAATTACAACTAAAACTTACTAGCTATCTAGAAATTAATTAAAGTGTTACAACAAAAAGTGTAACAAGGTAATAAAGAAGTTATTGTTTTCATTTTTGTAAGGCTTGAGATGCAGTATCTTAAGCAAAATGCCATACATATCCTCTTGGGATATGTATTATTGACAAACTTTATTGGGTTAAATATTTACTTGATCTTATGTTTATGATACTGAGGAGGGCCATCTTGCTCTTGTTAACTATAACCAAGGTTAGAAAATTTTGGCTAAATACACTGTACATTAATGTAGTGTCCAAAAGTCCCTGTTTTATAGTTCAAACATTATAAGATCCAAAATTTATCTCCATTTGGTGTTCCATACTCCCATCTTCTTACACCACTATAAACCACAGTCTTCTCCTTCATAATGTTAAGCAAATAAATACATGTATCTCTCAAAAAACTACAGTGTTTCTTGTCCTGCTTGTTGAGATAGATGAGGCATGCAGTGGATTTGTCGGCAGAATTTTGATCGGTAGATCCCAAGTCATGGTTTCCACATCAACATCAGCTGGACCCTGCCATGTCGCAATGTCCGTATAACGACTTGTAAGTTGCACAGGACTAGCTCCAGCTGGTAGTGGTGTTGATGCAAGTACAAATTCGAAATGAAGTCTCCACCTTAAACATACTGCAAAAAATAAATAAACAAATAAATAATAATAATAATAGATATGTTGCAGATAATTTTTTATTTCAGTTAATTTTTGTTTTTCCTTTGTTTAAAATTCATTAGTATACATTACCATACCCAAAAACAATGGAAAAATAAAAATTACCTAAAACAAACTACAACAGTCACACAAAGATTAAGGACATGACGTGAGGGTTTCACAATGTTGTCACAATCAGTGTCAATAATAGAGGTTTTAACAGTAGCTGGAGATTGGCAAATTTGCCAGTAATTACCTAATCAAAACCTCTTTCTTTGCATTAAGTTTTTGGAACCAGGAAATGCCTGTAGCCATGTTCTAGAAAAGTCTGAAACTATCGACTTTATTTTACTTGAGCAAACACAACAACTTTAAGAGAAAATCTAGTTGTCTATTGTGGGGATATATTGAATTATGAAGTGCTCTCGTGCATGTGTCTGCCCATGCCTGGACCTACACTAACTGAATGCATATTTCCTCTTATTCAGAGAGCATTTTTGGATAGTCAGCATCTCTTTTTATTGGCTTCATTTGAAACCTTCAAATAGAATAGCCAAAGCTGTGCTGTGGCAGCGCCTGCTGGCCACTGGTACCTAATTTTTGCTCCCAGGCCACTAGAAAATTTAGTTTTTTCATGGAAATCATATGCTGCGCACCCTGAATTTCACAGGTTCAGAGCAATGCTGGGCTCCCTTCAATTTCTTTTAGAGCACAGCCTTGATAGTACTATGTAGTGCAATTACGGAGAAATAATATTATTATTTATTTTCACATATTTTAAAGAATGTGGAAAGGCTAACATTCCAAGTGGTATTACCTAAATCTGATACAAACTCTGGACATGCAGTAAAAGGTATTGGTAACACCAAATGAGTTTTCTTGGTATGCAAACAGCTTTCTTGAATACTAGTGAAAGATGAGTATGTCACGTCAGATGATTCTGGTCTAGAAGGATTGCGAGAGTCTTCAGGAATATGCTCCTCACTTTGAAGAACTACTGAAAACTAAAAAAAGCATTTTGTTAGTAAAAAATAGACAAAATTAAAACTTTAATAATTGTTACAAAAAAGGCATGTGAGTAATATAACAGGTGCACTGCACTATACAGGTAATTTTGCTGTTAACAACTCTGCATTTATCCTGCAATTTGCCCATGAAAAAACTACTCTTGTGCATCTAAAAACTATTACTTTTTGTGAAAAGAACAGGACAGTAGCTCTCAAGGTGGGCTAATGAAATCCAAGATGAAGACACATCAATTACCATCCAATTCTTGGGAAAACAATTTATAAAACTAGTATAACAATAATATTATAGTCTTAATTAAGTTTTCTTTATATAATTTTATCACAGGTTTAACTGAATTCTAATAAATGCATGTTAAGCTGATTTCATATTCATGAGCTTGGTCAACAAACATGTACCTTTAATATAATCTGTATCAAAAGGCACAAAAAATTTAATGTGAGATCTCACTTTGCCCATTTAGGGGAAAAAAATCTTGGAAACAAGTAGATAAGACAATAGATATATAATCCACACTTCACAGTTAGCTTCTCTTTTCGACAGACACCATTAAGAACAGTACAACACCATAGTGTCCATGCAAGAGGCCCTGTTAGGGTTAATTTCCAACAAGCGACACAGCCTTGAAACAGCAACATAAGCAGGGCTGTCATTAAGGGCTGGGGCCTGGGGATTTTCCCTGGCTACTACGAGTGTGGCCCCTGGCTGCTTTCATTGAAATATAGAAGAAAAATAGAACTGAAAGAAATCCCTAGCTTTTTGATTCCCAGCCTGCTCATTGTATTTACCCGGCAACTTGAAATCTTAGTGACAACCCTGCATAAGACTGGATGAAATGGCAACAAAGGACATAAAGATGGGTTACATACAGACAGCAACATGGCCTACTCCTCAAAAGGTGAAATGACTTTATTTGAAATTCAGACCCGGGACATGTACTCCAACCCCTATGAGGGCCTCATGCAAGACAGGCATCTGCCTCTTGGAAAAAAAGCCAAAGAAAATGGCCAAAGCTGAGTAAAGGGCAATGACAGACTCAAGGTTTCTGTCTTAGGGAGGAGCCTGATGACTGCAAACCCACAAAAATCAAAATAATATATTACATACCTTTTGGCAAACAATAACAGAATCAGAAAAGTCAAAAGATCCTACAATTTCTTCACCAATCCGGTATGCAGACTTGAAGAGACAAAATTTTCCTACTGTTCCTCTATCACTTACAATATTATATACATCTGCAAAAATTAACCACATTTCAGATAACATATTTTTAGTATCTAGTGAATGATAGAGAACATTTTCAGCTAGGCACATTATGTAATAAAGGTTTGACTGCCTTTTTTTGTGTTGAATGGCATCTACTATACAGTCAGCATGAATAATATTATTTTTGGCAGAGGTTACTTGTTGATCCTGACATAATGATTTCATGCGCACATTGCAAATTGCCAACTAACTGACACAATTTAGATTGAATTGTTTGCTTAATTATGATGTTTAATATTTAAATGCAAACGTGAGATTACTTTATGGAATCTGCACATGAAATCTTGTGCTGTTACCATTAAAATGAAACCTTTTTAGCAGAACTTCTGCATAGTGCTAGTCACCTCTAAACAGTAGAACAATCTGAAATTTGATTTTTTTCTTTTTACAAATTGTTTACTATGGGCACTATTAGGAGTAAAAGGATTTACAAGAGGACCCTGGAAGAAGCAGAGTAAAAAATTAAACTATAAGTGTAAAATTTCCCACTCTGCCCACGGCAATTTTTGACTAGTAAAAGTTCACGTTTAAAAGGCAATGCATACTTACGGGGATTTCTCCTAGAAGTAATTGTTGTTAAAATTTCCACTGCTAAATCTAACAAGGATGTCTTTGGAGAAGAATTTTCTAAAAATGGATTATGTGAATTTTCCTCTTTGTTTAAAAAATGTTCAAGTTCCCCCAGGCCTGAAAAAATGAAGACAAAAACAATATGACTTAAGATCCTTTATTTGTTAGTACAATATAAAAGTTAGGTCAATCAGAAATATTACGCAAATCAAAGGCACATATACAATACAACCTATACCATCAGACACCTTCGAAACACCTGAGTGACCCTAATTATGGACATTTTCTTTAGTCCCAAGTACAGTACCCTGCAATGGGCACCGAATCCTCTCCAGGGACGAGATGCAACACTCCTGGTAGCTCCTGGCCTCTTTTAAACGTTGTATTTTCTGAATATATCTATAATAGTTATATACATATGGGTTGTTTTTCCCCTCATCTTGATTTTAGGGTACTTCATATCATGCATTAAGCTGAAATTTTCCACTGAATGAATTCTTCACAGAAAGTGACTAGATAATCAATACTCTGAGATTTAGTATTCAGTACATGTAAACATGTCTATATGCATGTACAGTAATAGCAAAGTGCGATTTGTACAAACCTTGTAACACCATTATTCTAAAAGGTAGTCTCAGCAAGACGGAATGTCCTTGAACCCTGCTTGTACCAACAGTGATCTTGTATGAATATTTAACGGCATGTCCTTTGTAAGATGGGGCTCCATCAAATGGGATTGTGTCACTATAAAAATCTAAAGTGTAATGTACAAGATGAGTATGAAATTTTTATTTATATCCAATAGAGCTAATCAGTAAGAAAAAAAAGCTAGTGTGTAACCACAGCAAATATAGAGATACGATTGAAAACTTTTTAGTTTTTTAACAAGCTTACGCAACAAGAATGCTCACATCCCAGAATCATGAATGGTATTAACAGAAGTTTGGTTTTTGCTTCAACTTGACAGAAATATGCTTCTGTCTAGCATAATAAGATTGAAAACTTTTGTTTTTACTTCTGGAGCGTAACGTTATGGAGTGAGTTATACCACTGAAAGAGAGAAATGATCAACTTCTAGTTGTCAGGTGTCATAGTGTATCATCACATTTGGCCTTTAACTCTAACATCAAAATTCAAATTCTCATTAATTTTGTTATCCCACCTATACGTTTTCAATAGAAGTAGTGGGGAGAAATTATTTGTTGAAGTATCAATAAAATATTAGATTCATCTTGTGTGATCACGTTCTTAATTGTCTTGACCACTCTGTTTTATAAAGCACTGATACAACAAGGAGAAATTTGACACTGACCACTATTAGTGCTTAAAGGGTTAAAGGGTCAGTAATTCACACTGAGCCCTCAGCATGTATGTGGTTACTGTAAAACCCATGAGCTCTTGAGTTGATCGGCCATCTTGTGTGCAGATTTCCTATTTCTAGCTGTTTCTCCGAGAACATAGCAATAGGATATCAAGGTTCATCTATCTTAAGCCCACTTATTTCAATACATAGCCTTCAGCAAGGGTAATAAGACTAAAGGGGAAATGGGGAGAGAGACAGAGAGGGATTAGCTGATAATGCCAAGAAGAATGACCTCCAAAATGTACATAGATAATAAAATCAATTAATGATTGTAATTCATTGAGTCCCATCTATCCAACTGCTTGATTTTTGTAACTCTAATTTAAGTAGCTGAGATAATAATATTGATAACAACCTTTGGTCTAAAATTATTATTCAAACCAAAGCTTGCTTCTCTTACCAAATCAAACACAGTAATTGACCCCTCAGTTCATAACCCAGAACACTCACATTACAGCATTCAACTCTACGGAAGGAATTTAATGCATTTCTTTCTATCTAATGTTAAAATCAAAATTTCTGTGATGGATTTGATTACAATAAAATAAGCTAATTTTTCACACAGTGAGGAATGATTTTTCTGGAAAACTGAGGTACTAAAAGTAAACAATCAACAGAACCTGGTTTGAAACTCTCTTGATTTAAGAAGGTTTCACTCACTGAAAGGTGTAAGGCTAGACTTGGGACATCAAGATCAAGACATCCACGACAAAAAAATAACAGTCTAAAACAAATTTTTCCCTAATCTTCATGTTCACTGTATACAAAAACTGTGCTTACACTTTCAATGACACCCAATAATAATATCAGGCACTTCAATCAGACAACTGACAACTGGTATGAATGCAAACACAATACTGTTAATTAGGAAACTTTCATTATCCGGCTAAGAGCCAAATAAATTCAATTAAAAGCGTCGTTCATCAAAATTTTCACCATGTTGTTCCCGAGCATTTTTTTTGACATACTGTTTAAAAGTAAAGATCCTGCCAAAACAACCAAAAACAGAAATATCTTTAACGATCAATACACTTCTTTGGGGCTTAATTAGTTTTGATAAAGGACGCGCGCATTACCGATGTTTACCATTATATCCCACATATATTTTTTAACAGTGAGTGTCTGTTATATTTTTAATAGTTCTATAGAAAGTAATGATATATGCTTAAAACAAAGTTGAACCAAAAATCCACACTTACAATTTTTAGATTCGCCAGGAGCAAGCTCCAAGTCACAGAAGAGTATCTTTGGCTGCGTAGACATCAAACATCGTCCTTCCTCACCTTCGAGAAATAACAAGAAATAACTCAAATCAATAATTCACCACCAGCCTGTCACGAACCGGATAGTAGATAGTATACCAACCAAATCAAGTAATAAATCACACCAACGCCGCAACTGTTTTCTAACCTCTCGAAGGAACGAAGCTTGTACAAGAAGAAGTCGAGTTTAAAGTGAATTGATCTGACATTCGATCAGTTCTCGAAGGAAGTTTCACGCGCGATTCGTTTACGGTACATTGACAGTGAATCTGCGCGCTAGCCCAAGCTAGCCTGTCCGTTCCGGAGTTCTCCTTCATGCATTCATTATTGAACGCGTGATTACTAGTCTCGCTGCACTTGCCTTCCTTAATGCTTGCAGTATTCGTGAAAATAATCTCACACTCTATACATTCCCCAGCAAAAAATACCGACCCACGAAGCAATCGAGCTTTCACCTCGATCATAGTTAAAACAGCCGACAACAGCTTGTTTTCTTGCATATATGTACTGCGTCCATGCCAAACGCTAACGTAAAATTACAGCAGATCTTTTTCAAGTGTTTATACATCCGGATTTCTGGAAGAATTCCCGAGGAAATACTCTCTCCTGTGCATCCGCCATTAATTCCACAAGTGAAACAGCAGAACGCTTCAGCAGGAGGTTGCTGACCATGTTGTCTGCCGTCCTGTCTGAGTGACGTACTGTGTGATGGTGTGACTTCTGCTTGCTGATAACGTCTTCCATACCAATGACAGACATTTCTCCACTCTGCAATACAGGTAAGCTCTTATTATTCGTCGACAGTAACTTCTTTTCAAATTCTAACCTGAGATCACCCTCTATTTCCACGTGAAAAGACAATGCTCGAAAGCTGTTAAAATTGGGCATGATCTATCACAGTACACTGTAATGAGACTTGCTACAAGTCAACCTCACAAGTTTCTTTTCTTAGCGAGCGGGAAACACATACGGTATCACTAGGGATAAGTGTTTCCTGACTTTTTTGAAAGTCTACACTGTAATGTAAAAGTTTATTTAAATTCAGAATTGAAAGTGAAATGATTTTCGACTGAATGCATGATCGTCTCCCTACGCTAACGATACAGCTATTTCGAGAAAGGTTGTCGGAAAAAATGTGCACGCGACAATCCCGAAAGGTAACATGGGATATGATCAATACACTGTTCCTGACGATTGTAGATGTCAAATTTATTTGTCAGTGCTTTCCTTTAGCACTCGCAAACATATGCCCATGGCCTCAAGTGCCATTCTTTCAAATTTCTGTGAAGAAAAGTGAACTCAAAACCACCCACAATACCTTTTGGGATTGTCGCGTACACTTTTTCCGACAACCTTTTTCGAAATAGCTGTATGATGTGAAGGCCTCGAGATGGATTTAACTTATGTTGAGGCCCTGCCAGAGGGGAGGGGGGGGGGGGCGGTCCCAAGTTGCCCATCTGAATTTTAAAACGTCTTGTGTCGGTGTTTATAAATGCTTGTCGTTTATTGTCGGCTTTGCCGTCACTGTCGCAATTTGGCCGAGGGAGGTTTTCTCTTGTCGCGATTTCATTTCACGCGCTGTCGCTACTTTTTGGGCCATGTCGCTTGTCGGAATTTACCCTGGCGGGGCCGCTATGTTCCAGCTGGTTTTAATGATTAACAGTCGAGAAAAAATAGTTAGCTACCATATACAATTTTTCGGCCTCGCCAGGCCCAGGTGACTCGCACGCAATTAAATTCCAATTTATCGTCTCTTAACTTTTGTTTGTTGACGTTAATAAAAAGTTATCGCCGTAGACAACCTTGACAACTTCGGAAAGTCTTGAAAAATAAAAACCCTAAGACCTACAAAGGCCTCGAAAGATAGCACCCCAAGATAAAAGGTTCGTTTTTGAGGTTAATTGAAAATATAGATTCGTATCGTCAAAAGGAGTTTCGTAAAAGAGATTCTTATTGTTCAATATATGTCTCCCTTTTCGATTGGTTTAAATCCAGCGGCTAATTAGTCTCGCTTGCGTAAGCAGCGAAACTCATAATCTGAAAACCGTTTTTCTTCGTATTTATGACACAAAAGGGGAGGTCATTGTGCCAGGCGTTCCTAGTGGAGACCGTGGAAACTGGGAATAAGAATCGTTGCTTGACCGAAGCCACGCATCTGCGAAGAAAGCTAAGGCTGCGTGCAAACGGACGCAACAACTCCCAACATTGTGAAAGGTTTGAACCCAGGAGTCATTTCAAAAGGTTGAGTTTGATCGTCCGGGTGAACTCCCAACATTGTTACGCCAACAATGTTGGGAGTTGTTGAGTGCATGTTGGCAGTGGTGTGCAAACAGGTGCAACAACGCCCAACAAGGTTGGGACCTGCAGTGCATCGTGGGAAGGATACAACCCAGAAGTCTTTGTAAACCATGCGTAATGAGCGTGCGCGGCCCCAACGATGCTGGAAGAGCTGTGCAAACGGATCCAATATTGTTGCGCCACGCTTCGGTGATCACGGAACAAGAGAAATGTTGGGAGTTGTTGGCTGAAAAGTTTGACCGGTTTCAAACTTTGAGCAACAACACGCAACAACATCCAACAACATGCAACAGGGTGTGCAAACGGACGCAACATGTAACATCCACCAATGTTGGGAGTTGTTGGCCAATAATGTTGCGTCCGTTTACACCGGGCTCAAGCCCCGTGCACGTTCGTCCATGTCGCACGTCCGTCCATGTTGCGTCCGTTTGTACACCCTGTTGCATGTTGTTGCGTGTTGTTGAGCAAAGTTTGAAACCGGTCAAACTTTTAGCTACGTACAAACGGACGCAATAACTTCCAACAATGTTGGGAGTTGTTGGCCAACAGTGTTGCATCCGTTTGCACAGGGCTTTAGGTAAGATTAAATTTAGAGCGTTTTCGAAAAGTGTCGGTCAACGAATTCTATCGCTTGAAAGCGTTAATTACTTTGGAACAAGTGAACACTACTAAGTGGTAAAAAAAAGATCTTTAATTAGCAAAACTGCGATGGTCGGGTGTTGTAAATTTTCATTGTATACAAATTGGTCTTGTGATGAGCATGCGGTTTATTTTCGGCGACGATTGAAATTACGTGCCATGTAAATCACTTTTTTGATCTCTGACAAAGATGTGATTTCTCTGGAATCGAGGCCCTTGAATTTCGTCTATTCATACACGCGTATAGCCTACGGCCGCACGGTATTTCCGGGCGTCGCTACCACGCCTGCTAAACCATTTCAGAAACAAATAAAAAGTAAATATCCTGAAGAATACCACGACATCGTTAAAGTATGAAGTAAATAAAAAACCTTTAGGCTGCGTGCAAACGGACGCAACAACTCCCAACATTGTTACGCAACAATGTTGGGAGTTGTTGCGTGCATGTTGGCAGTGGTGTGCAAACGGATGCAACAACTCCCAACAAGGTTGGGACCTGCAGAGCATCGTGGGAAGGATACAACCATAAGTCTTTGTAAACCATGCCTAATGAGCGTGCGTGGCCCCAACAATGTTGGAAGAGCTGTGCAAACGGATCCAACATTGTTGCGCTACGCCTGGCGATCAAGGAACAAAAGAAATGTTGGGAGTTGTTGGCTGAAAAGTTTGACCGGTTTCAACCCCCTAGCAAACGGACGCAACATTGTTGGCCAACAACGCCCAACATGGTTGGATGTTACATGTTGCGTCCGTTTGCACACCCTGTTGCATGTTGTTGGATGTTGTTGCGTGTTGTTGGGCAAAGTTTGAAACTGGTCAAACTTTTCAGCCAACAACTCCCAACATTTCTTTTGTTTCGTGATCGCCGAAGCGTAGCGCAGCAATGTTGGATTCGTTTGCACAGCTCTTCCAACATTGTTGGGGCCACGCACGCTCATTACGCATGGATTACAAAGACGTATGAGTTGTATTCTTCCCACAATGCGCTGCAAGTCCCAACATTGTTGGGAGTTGTTGCATCCGTTTGCACACCACTGCCGACACACACGCAACAACTCCCAACATTGTTGGCGCAACAATGTTGGGAGTTGTTGCGCACGTTTGCACGCAGCCTCAAACTTTGCGCAACAACACGCAACAACATCCAACAACATGCAAAAGGATGTGCAAACGGACGCAACATGTAACATCCAACAATGTTGGGAGTTGTTGGCCTACAATGTTGCGCGGTAACGCCGCGGTAAGGGTGTTCTTGTTCTTCCTAACCATCTAGCATTGACAGAAAAAATAATGTTTCGATCAGTTTGTTAATATTCCATGCGAAATCCTGTCGTTTATCGGATCGCGAAAAAAGCAATGTTTTGCTAACTATTTAAGTTGTTAAGTAAGCCTTAACCAGGCGCTTTTTGGCTGCAGTTCACTCAACTTAAATTTTCTACACTGAAAGGACACCGCTTTGAAACTTCACGGAGTCAGATTACTAAATAAATGTCCTAAAATTTGCATCATTTTAAATTTGGACTCGTTGAAATACTTCTAGGGACTACTAACTTACTGCCCGACGTCAGATAAAGGGTTTTAATCAGCCTTTGAATGATTGCTTAGTGTTTGAAGTTGCCAAGTAGTAGAATAACTTTTTGCTAACCCGGTTTTCAAAAATCGAGGTATACCTATACAGTAGTAACAATCAACAATAATTATTAAATGAGACGGAATGTGATATGAAGAATTATGCAGATCGACGAGAAGAATAACACCCTCCGAGATCAGCACAATTCTTTTTTCATAACATACAGAAGCTGAATCCAACAATCCAACCTCAAAACATGCGTACCTCCGTCCGTCTTCAAATCTGGGCGAGTTTCTTTTCCGGCTGGCAGTCTCAGGGTATTGTTCTAGACTCTATTGTAGCAGGCATTCTTTAAATGACAGTCATTCGGAGTTGTTGGCTAGGTCGTCGCTCGGTCGGCAGACCGGCATAGACCCTGTTTTCACACCAGAGGAAAACATGGCCCAGGCCAACGTTATTTAATATATATGCCTCTTAATTCGAGTGCATTGAAAATAGTGCAAGCTTAAGGCAAGGGGCACACATACACCAACCCACAGCCATTACCTCACGCATACGCACAGCCATATCACGCGGGCAGGGGCAGCCATGGACAGCTGTTTTGCCCTCACTTGGGCTTATCAGCATGGCATAGCCGTGGGTTAGTGACCGGGGAAAACCCGTGTATAAAAGTCCCTTTCCTGCCGAGGCCAGTCCTTTAAGTGTCAGCTCCACACAACACATGTATGTGAGAGCTGTTGGATGGGAACCGCACGGCAGTGACCGCACATCCACGACGTGCGCGGGGAAGGCGGATCATGGGTTTGGTGTATATGTGCCCCGTGCTTTAATTTGTCTTTTGAAAACAGTGAACTAAACTGTTCTACTATATAAAGAATTTGAAATCGCGACTTTACACAGCAAATTTTGTCGAGATATTGAAGTTCGTGTTTTTGTCCGAAGTTGCGCACAAGTCATTTTCCGTAAAATTTAGTGGTCTTATAAGTAAACTTTTAAAGTCCGCGAATATTCAACGTACAGACTTATATTTGGTCTCTTTTTAAAACTAAAAACATTTATGGTGCGCCAATGAGGCCTTCCGAATTATTTTGCTTCAAAGACACAAAAAATTTCGCTGCGTTATTATTTTTCTTAGCGGCATGCAATAAAAAATTCCAGCGGGCAAAGACGATAGATATCGCGTAAGATGGAAATGATCCACCCGACGATTGGTTGAAGACGGGATGAGCACGGGAGTCACAAAGACGCACACGGCTCTTGGACTCTCTGATCTGTATCACGTGTTCTCTCGAAAACAATGCATGCTCTGTCCTGCATTACATCATGGTTGCCTTAGATTATACTCTATGTTACGTCGATTCGAGATTTTTTCTGCCCTGGAACAATCGCGCAGGGCTCTATTAGGCTGCCGCCTCGCAGCGTCGCGTCTTCGCGAGGCTGCTTGTTGGCAATAAACCTCCTATACGCTTTATATTTACCTATGTACACCTTATTTACACCTAGATACACCTCATATTCACCTATATACACTTGATATACACCTATATATACCTTATATACACCTTATATATACCTTCTATTAATAATTACAGGATTTCAGGCTTCAGGAGTAATCATTGATCGTTTATTGCGACAGTGCTGTTTCGTATGGCCCGAAATTGTAGGACCACACTCATCAGGCAAACTTCAACGATTGACCGTTAAAAATAAAAGCTGGCAGTAAAATATAGGGATGCGTTAAGAGATAGTATCTAGGTAACAGATGGATTGTGTCTTAGTTACGTTACTCTAGAGTTCTGAAGTACATATCTGTTTCTGTGGGGGCATGAACTCGCTATTTCGTTTCGCCTGTTTAGGCTACAAAGCTCTTTTTTACAAATGATGATGAACTTTTCATAAAGACAAAGATTACATTTTTTGCTAATGTTGCTATAGGCTTTACATTTCTTTAAAACTTTCCATTTTATCTGGAAAGGTTTGTTAGAGTCTTGTAAAGTCCAAATATATTTTGAGAGTTCCTTTTCATTTCTTCTGTTCGAGCGTCGAAAGGAGGACTGATGGTTTCTGTAACGTTCCTTAAAGTTTGTTGCCAGTCCGACACAAGTTTCAGTTGTCGTCGCTGTAGTTACAGTGGCTTGGTAGATTACATTTGATTGGAGGCATTTTCCTTCGAGTTGACAATCTGGTTTCTTTCTGCAATTGCAGGTGTCAGGTTGTTGTGTTGGTGAGTTGAAATTTGAAAGAACGTACTTGTTGTGTGACGAGATGACAGATTTCATATTAGACATGCATGAGTAGCTCAGTTTTAGCGTGTGTCTGTTGTAAACCTTGTGGAGTGGGTGGTTTTTTGGAAAGCATTTGTCGACGATGTGCAGAAATTTTCTACCAAGGTTAGTTCTGACGTTTGAGTTGAAAGGAGGGTTGTACCATGTGATGTTTCTTGTTCGTTTCCTTTTGTTTTTCAGAGCTTTCTCTTGTTGGGGGTGGGGGGGGGGGGG
>CALNXI010001834.1:0-10765 GCA_942486025.1 Porites evermanni | reverse complement strand
TTTCAACTAACTTTCAGGTACATTTGTGGTGAACCTGGGTGATTGCCTGCAGGCCTGGACCAAAGGACTCTACCGGGCAACAAGGCATCGTGTAAGACGGTCTATCGACACAGACAGATACTCAGTTCCATTCTTCTTCAACCCTAAGGGAGAT
The DNA here is from genome assembly GCA_942486025.1 of Porites evermanni. Taxonomy (NCBI): domain Eukaryota; kingdom Metazoa; phylum Cnidaria; class Anthozoa; order Scleractinia; family Poritidae; genus Porites; species Porites evermanni. The sequence goes on along the minus strand of CALNXI010001834.1, from coordinate 10,611 downwards.
TGCTTAATAGAGCCCATTGAGACTGATGCAACAAAAAATCTGACTATCATTACCACCGTCAAGGGTTTGGACATGCCATTCTGGTATGCTGATCTCACAAGGTCACTGTTGCAAAAGAGCCATGATTGGAGTAAAGATTCTCCAAGACCTGGGACAAAGTAGTAGAACATGGAAAACCCAACAATTGTCTCATAAAGAATGCATGTACTGAGTTATATGATTTTCCTTGTAGGGTTACATACCTGTATCAATCTTGTATCCAAAGGCTGCAAGCATTTTGGTCAGCATGAAGATGCCTATCTAACATGTTACTACTGTGCTGCAGATAGCAAAAAAAAACCACCAGGCAGTAACCCGTAAACAATTTGCTAGACAAAAATTCTTTTGGATTGATTAACTCTGCCAAACGTATTCAGCACTGACAGCAATACTTCAGTTTAAACCGTAATAATTTTATGCCTTTAGAAGCGACATCACAAAAAAATCAAAATAAGCTTCCACAGTCAAAAGAACAGATAATGTATAATTTCAGTTAATGTGGAGGTTAAAAAAATGTATCATTACTCTTTAAAGTTCATCAAACAGTGACGGAACACAGAAAAATATCTGTTTCTAAAGGTGTCTACCTAGAATAGAGTTAATTATTAAAAGAGTATAAAGGCCAACTCTTAGTGTCTGTTGTTAATTACTAAGGTATTCTTTCTGAAAAAATGGCAATTTAAAGGATTAAAGAAAGACAGGGACCAATTCTAGGAAATTGTTCACCTTATAGCGAGTCAACTGAATGCAGTAAAGAACGGAAGGGACCAACTCTAGGTGTCCATCTTATAGAGGGTCCACTAAAGGAGTTAAGAATGGCATGGACCAACTCTATGTGTTTGTTTTAGAAAGGTGTCAGTCTTATAGAATTGTCTGTTACAAGAGAGTTGACTGTATCAATTTTCAAGTTTATTGTTTTGTTATAATATATATGTTACCGTTAATTTTTTATTTCAGGTAGTTTTTGTTTTTTTCAAGTTGTTTCATATTCATTAGCATACATTACCATATCCATGTTGATGTATTAGTGTCAGAAAATTCCCATAACATATTTAAAAAAAGATAGGAAAGACTTAGTGAAAATTTGAATAAGTAACCACAAACTCATGATTAAAACTGGAAGACATAATCAAACTTCCCTCAACAATAGATTCTGCCCTATTTGTAACTCTGGTATAATTGAAGACAAATTTCATTTTCACTTCCATTGTCCAAAATATTCAATCCCAAGGGAGAAATTCTACGATCAAATCCAACAAAATTTTGTCGACTTTAATCAGCTATCTTACACAGAATTAATAATTAAATTGATGAATTCACAGAATTTTTCCATAAATTCACATTTGTTGAAATTTGTCTCTTTATGTAATGATTTACGTACTAATTTGTTATCAAATTATGCTGATGACACTCGATTGACTGTGGTAATCATTGCATTGAATTATCATTGTTATAAATTGTAACTTTATGTTAAAGCTTTTGCAATACTGTAACTACATAAAAAAAATAGTCATGCAAATAAAGCTTATGTTGTTGTTGTTGTTCTGGCCTACTATGGAAAACATTTTCTCTGGACTGATTACATTCAGCAAGTATCTAGGCCTTCTGTTATAGTTGGTCATTTTCACAGAATTTATTACTTTCTGTAAACACGAAAACAATAACATTCTCTTACGGAAAGGATTTAAGCAGGACAAAAGAAAATTTGAGCCCTGCAATTGGAAACAGGGTTCGTACACATTTTTGAACAAAAAATTCAAGAACTTTTCAAGGACTTTCAAGAACACATTTCCCATTTTTCAAGGACTCCATTCAGTGCAAAAAAGGGCCTTGAGTCTATCTCTTTTTAAGTTCTTCCACAACATGAGTAATTTCATCCCAAAGGTCTTTCTGTGTACGCTCCTTTTTCTTTGGAGCTCTACCTAAACTATAAAGTTAGCACTGAAATTCAAGGACTTCCCTGCACCAACTGCAATTTTCAAGGACTTTCAAGGCCTTGAATTTTTATTTTGAAAATTCAAGGACTTTCAAGGTGCGTGTGAACCAAGTGGAAAGATTTTACAGCAGTGGCCATTGCAATATATAGATTATTGCGTTTCATACCTGTACCCACCCCACCCCCCTGCTGAGGAACCATGAAATTCTTCAGGGGTAAGTTATAAAATTGAGGATTTCTTTAGGGGTAGAGTAAAAAAATATGGAATTCAATGGAGATGGGGCTTTGATTTTCACAAAATTCTGTAAGGGTACACCCATATTCTTTAGGGGTAAGACCCATATTCGTCAGGGGTAAAGATTTCCATATAGCCCCATACGTTTATCACTATGCATACATGTTTCGACTCTGTTCATGTTAACTATTTGTGAGAAAAATTATGAAATCGTTGCAGACATAATAAATATGTAGGGTTATTAATGGAAATCTTACCAGAGCTTGTTTTCAACCAGGAAGGGTTAAGTCCCCAACCGAGAGGCATATGGATATTAAATGCAATGACTGCAATGGCCCAATTATCGCTACTTTTGACTTTGAGATCTGTTGCTGAAAGTTTACAGGTTACCTAATTTGCCCTTTCATTTTCGCTAAAATCATTAATAATATTTCCCCCAAAATATTGAAGTTCCTCTGGATAATTTTTAAAAAGTCTTTGCTATAAGAACTTTGTTTGGATGAGCTTCTGCTTAAAACTGATCATGAGTTGTTTGTTTCCAAAAGAACTCAATGATAAATGGCTCTTATTCCAGTGATACCTTGCGGTGTGTATAATGATAAGAAGCAGATATTCCTTCAAGATCGTGCGTGGATTTCACTTCGGAAAAAGAGTTCCCTCACCAATTATTCCTGCCAGACTTGCTGTAGTCTCTTTCACAACAAGACAAGCAAGCTTGACTTTTTCGCGGATCGAACGCAACCAATCAGAATTTAGCAGAACAGAAATTCGACCAATCAGCAAGCGAAGAATAATAATAAAAAGAAATGGAGCTAATACATCACCCTGAAGCACTCCTGTGGTAACACTAAATGGTTTGGAGATACTTCCATCAACCATCACTGAACAGCTAGAGTTGGTATACAGCACCTGGATTGCATTGACCAAGGTTTCTGGGATGCCATAATGACGTAGAACAGAGAACATAATAGACCTATTGATGGAGTCAAAGGCCTTCTTGAAATCCACAAAGGTGGCAATCAATGGGAGTTGGTGTTCTCTAAATCCTTCCATGATTCTTTGCAAAATATGGATTTGCTGGGCGCAGCTGCGACCTGGACGAAAACCTGCCTGGTTCTTTCGTAGCAGAGGGTCCAGGTGAGGTCGAATTCGGTTAAGGAGAATTTTGTTATAAACCTTGGCAGCAATCGACATTTGAGTTATTCCTCTGTAGTTTGTCATTTGAGACAGATCACCCTTTTTCGGTAGTGGGATGATGACATTTGATACCCACTGTTTAGGAGGTGACATGTTGGTGTACACCTCCGAGCAGAAGGCATGGATGGTAATTTCTATACACTTTATATTTGACTATGTACACCTATCTACAACTTATATACACCTTATTTACACCTATAGACACCTCATATTCACATTTATAAAATAACTAAGATAGTACGCGCGCTCTGATTGGCCGAGAGGAGTGTTTGCAGGAGAGTATGTAAACATGGTTGAGGCGTCAACATGTTTTGCTTTTGGCGCGCTAATCACTCAAGCACGAATTTGAAAAAGTTTTCAAGTTCAAAACTCGCAAGTTTACATTATTTACCCGTTCCTTCGTCGGCCGAAACTTGGAAAATCGTTGCAAAGAAAATGTGTCAATTTTTTTTTCGCTTAAGCTCACATGTTAAGCGGGAAAAGTCCGTATTTTGGAAAGCATCTTTTTGCAAAACAAGAACTGATTACGCGTCCAAGACTTCGTGGACGGGACTTTGCGACTGGTAAGAATTTCTCTTTTAATCAGTGCCATACAAAGAGTTTTGCGTTTTTTCTTGGAAAGTTTTTTTTATAAAAGCAATAGAAAACTTTTTTCTTGTGTTTGCATAGCCTAATATAAATACTCTAGGCGTTGGGAGAATTCTCGACGGTTATGCACAACTATTATACTCCTCACATCCACCTCTACACACCTTATATACACCTATAAACACCTTATATACAGCTATATACATTTATATACAACTATATACATCTTATATACACCTTATATAGAACCTATATACACGTTATATAGACCTATTTACACCTCATATTTAGCAATATACACCTTAGATAAACCTATATACGCCTTTATACACCTTATATACACCTATATACATTTATATACATTTTTTTTCTCCTCCTGTGCACCTCCTTACACCTTATATCCAACTATATACGTCATATATACACCTTATATAGGACCTATATACACCTTATATAGACCAATAGACACCTCATATTCACTATATCTAACTTCTATACAGTTTATTTATACCTATGTGCAGCTATGTACAACTTATATACAACCTATGTACACCTATAGACGCCTCATATTCACCTATATACACCTTATATGTAACCTATATACACCTATATTCACCTTATATAGGCCTATATACATTTATATACAACTTTTATACTCCTCATTTGCACTTCTATACACCTTATATACACGTTCTGTAGGACCTATATACACCTTACATAGACCTATATGCCACATATTCAGCTAATATACACCTTATATACACGTGTATACACGTTGTATTTACTTGTGGCCACCTATATACAATTTATATACACCTTATTTACACCTATAGACACTTTATATTCACATTTAGTAAAATCCAACTAGTGGTCTTTTATCAATGCTCCGTTCTGATTGGTTGAGCTACTACCAGGCTATATGATATAGCCTACTAGTAGCGAAAAGCGCGCGCTTTTTGTTGGCAAGAAAGGATTAAAGTGTAGCTTTGATTAGCTAAAATGTTTTTTATTCTCGATATTTTTGACCAACTAGTTGGATTTTACTAAAACAATTATTCCTATATCATATATTTTATTCAATAGCCCATTCGGCCTTCGGCCTCATGGGCTATTCAGGGGCGGATCCAGGATTTTTTTTAGGAGGGGGTGCACTCGTCTCTTGCTCTACTTCAACACCAATAAACCACATATTTTTTGCAGAATACCAGTTGTATTAGAAAACCGCAGGTCATCTTCGGGGCGGGGGGGGTGCGCACCCCCTGCACCCTCCCCCTAGATCCGCCCCTGCTATTGACTCAGAGCCCATTCGGGCTCGAGGAATAATTGTTAAATATACACCTAAATACAACTGATATACAGGTATATTTACCTTCTATACGTGTTATATTTACTTGTGGCCACCTATATACAACTTATATACACCTTATTTACGCTACAGACACTTTATATTCACATATTTACCTCTTACGTATAACTTAAATACACCAATATAGACGTTATATACACCTATATACAACTTTTATACTCCTCATATCCATCTGATTCTCTATACACCTTATATACAACTATATACATCTTATATACACCTACATATACCCTCTATACACGTTCTATTAACCTATGTACGCCTATATATTACCTTATATACACCTATATACAACTGATATACACGTATATTTACCTTCTATACACGTTATATTTACTTGTGGCCACCTATATACAACTTATATACACCTTATTTACACCTATAGACACCTCATATTCACATTTATAAAATAACTAAGATAGTACGCGCGCTCTGATTGGCCGAGAGGAGTGTTTGCAGGAGAGTATGTAAACATGGTTGAGGCGTCAACATGTTTTGCTTTTGGCGCGCTAATCACTCAAGCACGAATTTGAAAAAGTTTTCAAGTTCAAAACTCGCAAGTTTACATTATTTACCCGTTCCTTCGTCGGCCGAAACTTGGAAAATCGTTGCAAAGAAAATGTGTCAATTTTTTTTTCGCTTAAGCTGACATGTTAAGCGGGAAAAGTCCGTATTTTGGAAAGCATCTTTTTGCAAAACAAGAACTGATTACGCGTCCAAGACTTCGTGGACGGGACTTTGCGACTGGTAAGAATTTCTCTTTTAATCAGTGCCATACAAAGAGTTTTGCGTTTTTTCTTGGAAAGTTTTTTTTATAAAAGCAATAGAAAACTTTTTTCTTGTGTTTGCATAGCCTAATATAAATACTCTAGGCGTTGGGAGAATTCTCGACGGTTATGCACAACTATTATACTCCTCACATCCACCTCTACACACCTTATATACACCTATAAACACCTTATATACAGCTATATACATTTATATACAACTATATACATCTTATATACACCTTATATAGAACCTATATACACGTTATATAGACCTATTTACACCTCATATTTAGCAATATACACCTTAGATAAACCTATATACGCCTTTATACACCTTATATACACCTATATACATTTATATACATTTTTTTTCTCCTCCTGTGCACCTCCTTACACCTTATATCCAACTATATACGTCATATATACACCTTATATAGGACCTATATACACCTTATATAGACCAATAGACACCTCATATTCACTATATCTAACTTCTATACAGTTTATTTATACCTATGTGCAGCTATGTACAACTTATATACAACCTATGTACACCTATAGACGCCTCATATTCACCTATATACACCTTATATGTAACCTATATACACCTATATTCACCTTATATAGGCCTATATACATTTATATACAACTTTTATACTCCTCATTTGCACTTCTATACACCTTATATACACGTTCTGTAGGACCTATATACACCTTACATAGACCTATATGCCACATATTCAGCTAATATACACCTTATATACACGTGTATACACGTTGTATTTACTTGTGGCCACCTATATACAATTTATATACACCTTATTTACACCTATAGACACTTTATATTCACATTTAGTAAAATCCAACTAGTGGTCTTTTATCAATGCTCCGTTCTGATTGGTTGAGCTACTACCAGGCTATATGATATAGCCTACTAGTAGCGAAAAGCGCGCGCTTTTTGTTGGCAAGAAAGGATTAAAGTGTAGCTTTGATTAGCTAAAATGTTTTTTATTCTCGATATTTTTGACCAACTAGTTGGATTTTACTAAAACAATTATTCCTATATCATATATTTTATTCAATAGCCCATTCGGCCTTCGGCCTCATGGGCTATTCAGGGGCGGATCCAGGATTTTTTTTAGGAGGGGGTGCACTCGTCTCTTGCTCTACTTCAACACCAATAAACCACATATTTTTTGCAGAATACCAGTTGTATTAGAAAACCGCAGGTCATCTTCGGGGCGGGGGGGGTGCGCACCCCCTGCACCCTCCCCCTAGATCCGCCCCTGCTATTGACTCAGAGCCCATTCGGGCTCGAGGAATAATTGTTAAATATACACCTAAATACAACTGATATACAGGTATATTTACCTTCTATACGTGTTATATTTACTTGTGGCCACCTATATACAACTTATATACACCTTATTTACGCTACAGACACTTTATATTCACATATTTACCTCTTACGTATAACTTAAATACACCAATATAGACGTTATATACACCTATATACAACTTTTATACTCCTCATATCCATCTGATTCTCTATACACCTTATATACAACTATATACATCTTATATACACCTACATATACCCTCTATACACGTTCTATTAACCTATGTACGCCTATATATTACCTTATATACACCTATATACAACTGATATACACGTATATTTACCTTCTATACACGTTATATTTACTTGTGGCCACCTATATACAACTTATATACACCTTATTTACACCCACAGACACTTTATATTCACATATATACCTCTTACGTATAACTTAAATACACCAATATAGACGTTATATACACCTATATAAATTTATATACAACTTTTATACTCCTCATATCCATCTCTATACACCTTATTTACAACTATATACATCTTACAGCTAAATATACCTTCTATACACGTTCTATTTAACTATGTACGCCCATATATTATCTTCTATACACCCATATACAACTGATATACACGTATATTTACCTTTTATACACGTTATATTTACTTGTGGCCACCTATATACGACTTATATACACCTTATTTACACCTATAGACACTTCATATTCACATATATACCTCTTATGTGCTACTTAAATACTCCGATATAGACGTTATATACACCTATATAAATTTATATACAACTTTTATACTTCTCATATCCACCTCTATACACCTTGTATACACCGTCAAAACACGTTCTATGTACCTATGTACACCTATAAATTACCTTATATACACCTGATATACAAGTATATACATTTCATATACACCATATATAGAACCTATATACGTCTTATAGAGGATATGACACGGTGGGGCGAAGATATGAATTTTATTTTCGAGTGGCAAAACATCGATAAACTCACGTGTGAGATTATGGAAGATAAACCACTGGGGCCCTGGATGTAGTTTTTATGAATTTTACGGGTGGCATATTTTCCAGTAAAACACTCGTGTCTATATAATAATAATCAATATTGTTGTTATATGCCTCTTTTATTTGTACAGTTTTATACAGACCAGCCTGCTCCTCAGGCGCTTCGTTTTTTGCATGGTAGAAGCGAGCGCGAAACGCTAGTGACAGGTGATGAACCGCAAGGAACCATGGGAAAGGTACAGACGGGAGGAGAAAGTTGTGTACCGTTTTAATACGGGCAAACCGGTCGCGATCGGTCCATAATAGTACGCAAAATTCAGGCCTGGTAAATTTTGTCCCGGAATCGCGTTTATCGTTTGTACAAATCAGTTCCATTTTCTAAAAAACGACCGCGAAAGCCTGAACCCGGTTTCAAATATGGCGTTGAAGAAATGGCACACGAATTTCAGTTTGGAATATTCCGTCCGGAAAAACAGGACTACCTTTTCAGATGTTTTGTTGCTCCCGGAAATTTTCCGATAGAACGACCCAAAAAGTCGTATTCCATTTACTTTCCAACCGGATTTTCCGGAAAATTTTGGTGAATGGTAAACAACCGAAGTTACAGGCGAAGCCTGTTATCTCACAGGCAGCCCAAGCGCACTAGTTGTGGGTTCGGGCTTCAGAGGTCATTTGCTCGGAATATACTAGAATTATTAGTGTATTATCTGATGCCAAATAAATGCAAAAAGTCTTAAAGATATGAAGTCTTCTTTAAACTGGAAGACATAATCAAACTTCCCTCAACAATAGATTCTGCCCTATTTGTAACTCTGGTATAATTGAAGACAAATTTCATTTTCACTTCCATTGTCCAAAATATTCAATCCCAAGGGAGAAATTCTACGATCAAATCCAACAAAATTTTGTCGACTTTAATCAGCTATCTTACACAGAATTAATAATTAAATTGATGAATTCACAGAATTTTTCCATAAATTCACATTTGTTGAAATTTGTCTCTTTATGTAATGATTTACGTACTAATTTGTTATCAAATTATGCTGATGACACTCGATTGACTGTGGTAATCATTGCATTGAATTATCATTGTTATAAATTGTAACTTTATGTTAAAGCTTTTGCAATACTGTAACTACATAAAAAAAATAGTCATGCAAATAAAGCTTATGTTGTTGTTGTTGTTCTGGCCTACTATGGAAAACATTTTCTCTGGACTGATTACATTCAGCAAGTATCTAGGCCTTCTGTTATAGTTGGTCATTTTCACAGAATTTATTACTTTCTGTAAACACGAAAACAATAACATTCTCTTACGGAAAGGATTTAAGCAGGACAAAAGAAAATTTGAGCCCTGCAATTGGAAACAGGGTTCGTACACATTTTTGAACAAAAAATTCAAGAACTTTTCAAGGACTTTCAAGAACACATTTCCCATTTTTCAAGGACTCCATTCAGTGCAAAAAAGGGCCTTGAGTCTATCTCTTTTTAAGTTCTTCCACAACATGAGTAATTTCATCCCAAAGGTCTTTCTGTGTATGCTCCTTTTTCTTTGGAGTTCTACCTAAACTATAAAGTTAGCACTGAAATTCAAGGACTTCCCTGCACCAACTGCAATTTTCAAGGACTTTCAAGGCCTTGAATTTTTATTTTGAAAATTCAAGGACTTTCAAGGTGCGTGTGAACCAAGTGGAAAGATTTTACAGCAGTGGCCATTGCAATATATAGATTATTGCGTTTCATACCTGTACCCACCCCCACCCCCCTGCTGAGGAACCATGAAATTCTTCAGGGGTAAGTTATAAAATTGAGGATTTCTTTAGGGGTAGAGTAAAAAAATATGGAATTCAATGGAGATGGGGCTTTGATTTTCACAAAATTCTGTAAGGGTACACCCATATTCTTTAGGGGTAAGACCCATATTCGTCAGGGGTAAAGATTTCCATATAGCCCCATACGTTTATCACTATGCATACATGTTTCGACTCTGTTCATGTTAACTATTTGTGAGAAAAATTATGAAATCGTTGCAGACATAATAAATATGTAGGGTTATTAATGGAAATCTTACCAGAGCTTGTTTTCAACCA
>CALNXI010001833.1:101028-102037 GCA_942486025.1 Porites evermanni | reverse complement strand
TTAAAAAATATAGCCTCCTAAGAAAAAGCAGTTCTGTCCATTTCCCATTTAATCAGAACAATACTTTATAGCCTGATATAGAGCTCGCACCTTCTACCTTTCGATTTCATGAAGATAACATGCACACTTGATGATGAAAGTTGATTTTGTTAAAACCTCTAATCAGGGTAAACATTGGTGTTTTTTTTAGATTATATGCACTGGAAAAAATACAGATATCACTTTCACTCCTTATTGCTCCGCCGCCTTCGTTGACTATAATTGGAAGAAACCGTTTCGGAACTTCCTACTTTCTTTTTATTTTTGGGTACCTAAAATTCTCTATATACCTAAATCTTTTTTCGTTGAACAAAATAACCGATCTATATTTGCATGTAAAAGAAAGCTTGCCTTCATGAGAAAAGTGCATCCGAAACTTGCTAGATTAAAAATAGGTCATCATAAATAATCTAGTTTCACTTGATTTGCTCAGAAAAAAGGTGCCAGATTGTTTCTCATGCAAACAGTAGAAGACGGTGGACATACTGAACGAGCCCTGGGCAATTATTTCCATTTTTGATAAGAAAACGTACTTAAATTTTTTGTCATTGACGTTCAAGGGATTTTGAAATTTATGTGTTGCTTAACAAATTTATTAACAAGAAAAAATTACTTATAAATGTTTGAACTCTAACGGCGTACGTCCCGTCGATAAGATTTTAAAAAGCTTTGTTTTCGGTTGGAATTGCACTCGATCAAGTGCAAGAGAAACTTCCCATTGTCCATTTTTTTTTTCGGGTGGCGTTGGCGTTTTCACTCGACAATTCTATTATGTCTGTATTGTGCTTTTCTTAATTACGGTTAGTTAAAGCGAAGCTTTTCGGAAGAAATTAAATTCTTGGCTAATTGTATGAACGGATCAGCTTAAATTGTAAAATTATTTTTGTTCATTGTGGTCCTAAAATATCCATTTTGTCCTCTATATTTGATTTAGAACTGCAGTCAGATGGTGAAGCCTCTTCATGCCAGT
>CALNXI010001833.1:71028-93528 GCA_942486025.1 Porites evermanni | reverse complement strand
CTAGCCTTCAGTCTTTTAAACTTTCACTGATTAAGTACCGTCGCTCATAATTTACCTTAAAATACTAGGCATAGTGTCTTTACTATAAGTTTATGCATTATTATTAGGCATCTAGGTTTATAATTTATAGTCTAATTTATAGTCTTTTAATATATGTTTATATATTAATTAATTTTTTTTTCTTTTTTCTTTATTGGAGGGTATGTCTTAGCATGGAAATTTGGTTTCCCCCTACTACCGTCCTGTTAACCATTTTTGTATTTTTGTTCGATTGTATATGTTAGTATTAGTTCATTTGTATCAGTTATGTATGGTTACGAACTGTGATTAAAGATTAAAGATTAAAGACATCTGCTATTTGGAGAATATTTGCGGAGATGAACAACCCTAAACGTGCACTATCGAAGATGAACTTAACATCGATGGATCGATAGAGGTAAGCATATTTTAACCTTGTTTTTAAACTAGGAATTATTTTGAATGAATAATAAAACAACTATTGAATTCGGCTTTCGCATCATATGAAGAATTATGGGGATCGAGGAGGGTGTTATCCGCCTCGGCCTACGGCCTCGACGGATAACACCCTCCTCGATCCCCATAATTCTTCATAAGATACTCAGCCTCATTCATTAATTGTTAAATAAGTTTATGTTTTAAGACGGTATGTTTTAAGCCGGCCTCCCGGTGTTTGCTTTTCTCAAAGATGAACGCGACGCAAGAAAATTGCTCAAAGTTTTCTTTCTACAGCCAAATTTATAACTAAATATTCTTCGAAACGTTTTCTTTCTATTTGCGGTATGAAAGTATATCTAAAGGCTTTTTAAAGTTCTGTAAGGTTATATCAAACCTTATACTAGGTCAGATCATTGTCTCAGATCTTACAAAAGTGCATAAATTTGCCGCATAAACTGTGTATTAGATGTAAAAAAATAAACATCAAATACAATAATTACTCAGGCTTACCATTCGAGATGCATCTCCTGAAAGCTATCAAGTAACATCAGAATCGCTTGAGAATTTTGAGCCCTCTTTAATACGCATCAAGCAAGGTGAAAAACGAAAACGATGCCATCCGAAATCGGATTTCCAACTTTGACAAGCGACGCATCTCTGAACCAAAAACCCAATAAACAAACTAGCCATGAATAATAGAAGACTCTGTATTTCATTTTGTACATCCAGTGGAAAAAGACAGTTAAAAACATCGCAAGTTGACACAAAACTCTGTCAGCTTCAGCTGTCAAAGTAAACAAGTTTCAAGATGCTGCATAAATTTTCTGCATGAACTCACCTACCAAATTTTGACCAATCAGAGGATACAAATTAGACGTAGAGCGTGACCAACGCGTGACATGAACACAATTTATTTCATATAAATTTTAAAAAAGAGCCTGCGATCATTTGAAAACCAGTAACTTGTCAGAGGATAACTTCAGAAAAGTACTCGACCTCGATAGGTCGATACATGAGCCCGCGATACGGTCAGGTGATACTGGTCAGCGGATACCTTCTTTTGACAGCTGTCAATTGATCACAACATTGATGTGCAATCAGTTTCCTCCTGGGCTCCAAATCTAACTAGAAAGTGTGAGAGTAAACATTGGGTACCCTGTGGTTCGGACGGACGGTTTACGGTCACGCGATTACCAGATTTTCTGGGATGGGTAGATTTACTAAACTATGGGGCTCCGCCTACGAGGAGGAGCTCCCCTAGAATTTCCTAGGCTTTAATTGTAATTTACTGAATGAATGTAAAATTAAGCAATATGTATAGATCTTATGCAAAATAAATATATCTCTTACTGGAATCATACCCTTCAACATTTGCAAAAACTTAACTTTTATTACAAAATCAAAATGAATTATAACCCTAACAGGAATCCTTTTGGGAAAACATTAGTGAACCTGAGAATAAGCAGTCACAAACTTAGGATTGAGGCAGGTTCATACGACAGTATACCGTGTGATGAAAGGCTATGCAGTCTCTGCAATTGCAACAGAATTGAAGTTGAAACTCACTTTTCATCAGAATGTCCAAGTTTTTCTTCGATAAGAGAGATGTTCTTCTCTAAACTAGAACCTAAAATAGTGTTTCTACGACTACAATCACATGAGACCTTATTATCACACCTAATGAATTCTACTGACTATTTTATTAACATCCAATTAATTTCATTCACATCATCTTGCTTTGAATTGAGAGACAAACGTTTCTCCGGAATAATTAATCCTACTGATGTTTAAAAATAAGCAATGATTATTATATTTAAAGTTATTTTAAATAATTAATAAAAAAAGGAATCAATAATTAAATTCAAGTAGCTTTTGCAATGCTGTAAGCAAATAAAGCTTATTGTTGTTGTTGTTGTTGTTGTTGTTGTTGTTGCTGTTGGCTCAGGGTGCTTGCTGGCAGGAGGCCCGCTGGATTCTTCACAGCTCTCTATTTTTTATTTTAATTTAATTTGTTTTATTTTAACAATACCGAGTTATTGTTTAATTTATCGTATGTCTACGGTCTGCATCAACTTATAAACACCCCAACTCGAGCGAAGAGTGCTTCCTCTATTTTGATGGTTGTTATCTTTACAAATTACTAGGACAGAGTTGTCTGTTCGGGTGTATCACATGTAAGCCTAAGAGACCATAGTCTAGTTTATGTTTTTCGTAAGGTTTCGATTGATCCATCCTTCTTTAAAGTTCATTCCACAGTACCTTACAGGAAATTTAAAAATTTTAATTCCGCGAGTTTTCGTTTCGATATTTCCCAGCAAAACTGGGACGGTGTAAACAACCACGAAGACCCTGGTCATATGTGGAAAGCTTTGGAAAAGTCTTTTCTTTCAATGTGTCGATAAGCACGCCCTCTACGTTCCAAGAGCGTTCGTGCGATGAAATCACCTTGGATCGCACCTCATTTGAAAAGAAGAATGCATACCCGTAACATACTTAAGCTCAAAGCCGTTCTTTCGAAAAATGCTTATGACTGGTTGAAATTGACGAAATAAAATGAAACAGACCAAGGAACAATACTATAAAAATGCCCTTCAAGACAATGAGCGCAATCCACCCAAGACGTGGCAAATCATTAATGAATTAACGTCAAAGAAAACTCATAGTTCTTCGGTAAAAGAGATAAAACTTGACAATAATTCTATTCGCGATCCATTTGAGCTGTCTTCTGTTTTCAATAACTACTTTTCAAGCCTTGGTCCGACGCTTATTAACGATATTCACCACCCAACTAACGGCCCTTGGCATTGCGATTATATCGTGAAAACCGAACATAGATTTGATCTGAAAACAACTGAACCTTCCAAAGTTTTTACTTTATTGTGAGTCTAAATTATGCGAATCAAAAGCGACAGGCCTTGACAAGATCTCCGCTAGACTTCTTCGTGAGTGCAATGACCTTATCGCCTCTTCTGTTTGTTGTATTTTCAATCGTTCTATTACAACAGGTATTTTTCCTGAAGAATGGAGGTGTTCTAAAGTTACTGCACTCTTTAAGCAAGGAGAACGCTCCGACTTAAATCATATAACTACCGTCCGATCTCTATAATTCCCGTCATAGCGAAAGTCTTAAAGAATCGTTTGTGATCAATTCCATATCTTCTTACCGAACACAATTTAATTTCCAGTAAGCAATCAGGGTTTCGATAGCTTCACTCAGCTGTCACTGCCCTGTTAAAGAGTGTTGACAGCTGGGCTTTTAATATTGATACAGGCCATGTTAATGGAGTTGTTTTTCTTGACTTAAAGAAGGCTTTTGGCACGGTCGACCATTCCATCCTTTCATCTAAACTATATAGATATGGTGTTAGAAATTCTTCTATCTGAATCTTCGCAAACAAAAATGTATTGTCAACGGTTCCCTCTCTGGCGATCTATATCTAATTTTCGGTATCTCACAAGGCACCATCGTCGGTCTTCTTCTCTTTATAGTCTACATAAATGATCTGCCGAACTGTCTCACAAATGTTCAATATAGGATGTATGCAGACGATACACACTTGACTTTTGCTAGTAATAATGTGGCACATCGAGAACGTGCTCTTAATGAGGACCTGGTGGCTTATTGCTAATAAATTAACTCTTAATAAGTCTAAAACGGAATTTATGTTTGTCGGGTTTAGGCAAAGGTTATAGACTTTCAATCCACCTTCTTCCCTCTTTATCGATAATGCTCCTATACATCAAGTTGTATCTACTAAATCTCTTGGTGTTCAAGTGGATGAGAATTTGTCGTGGAATGTACATATCGATAATATAGCTAAAAAGATTGCTTCTGGCCTTGGCATCTTGATAAGGAGTCGGCCTTTTGTTACATTTTAAGTGTTCTCAACCATATATAGAGCCTTAGTGCAACCATATTTTGATTACTGTAGCGTTGTTTGGGGAATTTCAACAAGTCCCTTGCATCTAAACTTCAAAAACTTCAAAATCGCGCCGCCCGTATCTTGACCTTCTCTCCTTATGATGCCAGTGTTGTCAATCTTTTTACATCCTTAGCCTGGAAAAAGCTGGAGGCTCAACGGAAAATTGAAACAGCGTCTATGGTTTATAAGTCTCTAAATGGCCTTGCCCGGCAATTTTCTTATCGTAATGAAGTCTCTAGTTACTCTCTCAGGGATTCCGAAGGCAAGCTTGCTATTCCACTGCCCCGTACTAATAATGTTAAAAACAGTTTCGGTGCTACGCAATAGTCTACCTATTTACCTCAGGCAAGCGCAAACTCCTTCCGCTTTTAATCACGGCCGCAATGATGTCTTCTGAAATATGTCGATAATCACGGTAATCATGTAAAGCAGGCACAATTTTTTTTTAGTTAAGAATGTTATTACAGTTAATTAGTTAAATTTTCAATCAGTTAAATAACTTACAATTTTTGTAGTAGCTCACTTAGCCTGATGATTTTTTAACATTGGATAAACAAAGTTATTGTTGTTGGCTCATTGCCCGAATGAGCTTTAGTACGAGTGGAAATCAAATTTCCTGGCAATTGCTGATAAAAACGCCCCAATACGTACTACGCGTGTGCGCTCCATCAAGTCACCTTGGATTACAGTCGATTTAAAAAAAAACATGCGTAGTAGGTATAATATGAAAATACAACACGCTATTAACTCCAATTATCCGCACGATTAGGCATGCTTTAAAAGAATGCGTAACAAAGTCAATGTTGCGATCCGACAGGCTAAGGAATTATTTTACAAAAATAAATTCAGCGAATCTGACGGCGACCCGCGTTAAACGTGGCAGGTGATCAATGAGCTTACTTGTCGCAAAACGGGCAGGTCCTCGGTTAGGGAATTGACTCTGAATGGTGTTTCAATAACTAATTCGGCCGCATTGTTAAACGCTTTCAATGATCACTTTTCCACAACTGGCTTCAAACTGGCAAGCGAAATAGTCAATGGTTCCCTTCCAGAATGTTGTACCCTCAAGTGTGGTATTCCCCGGGTAACAATATTAGGGCCTTTACTGTTTTTGCTATATATCAATTATTTGCCCAATTGCAGGATACTCCAGTGTCTATCTGCATTTCAACAGTTTTTTCCCGATTTCCATGGCTGCATAAATCCTGCCCTTGTTGCTGCTGATAGCATTGACCTGTTCAGCGAATGACAGGAGCCAAAGTTCATCCTCAGATGAGGGTTGCAAATCTTTGTGTACCGCATGTACCTTAGGCTTGCTTTTCTGCAAGTCTCTCTGGGGCTGTACTTTTCTTGGTGTCGTAAGTGAAACCGTTTGTAGGCAGTTTTGCTTGGAACACTTTGTACAGGTCTTGCCATATGCTGGACATTTCTCCATTCCTCTTTCATGTTTTCTGCTACAGTATTTGCACTCTCTCAGTGCCCTCCCTATTTTGGAGTCGTTTAGATGTACTGCTTCTGCGCCGTGGCTGGAGATCTATTTAAGCTGGATGTTTGCAGCTTCAGCTGGTATACAATAGTTCATGCATTTCTCCAATCTCAGTTCTGCTTCTTGCAGCAGCTTCTAGCGTAGTCCATTGTCTGAAATACCAAATACGAGTCGGTCGCTAATCATTTCTTCCATTAGGGATCCAAAGGCACACGGTAGCCAGTGTGCGAAGTGCAGATGCATAGGTGTCAATTGTTTCTGCGGGTTTTTTGTGCTCTGGCATGAAATTTGTAGCGTTCATAAATCGTATTAGTCTTGCCTACGCAGTAATTATTCCACAACTCCAAGAGTTTATCGATCCTACATTTGTCAATTTGACAATTCCTTTTTCTAAGGTCTAGTTTCAGAAAATATTATACCCCACCCATTGAGGGGAATAGGAAATTAAGGAGGAAATGGGGGTGAGACAAAAAAATTACATAGTTTAGATAAAAGAGAGTTGGAATTACCTGGGAAAGGTGGTCCTAATACACATTCCCTTTTGTGATGGGGTATGAATATTATCTTAAACTGCATTTATTATGATTTTTGCTTTGATTGTAAATAATGTCTAAGTTTTACTTGCATATTGTTTAAGACACCATTTAATGCCTGACGTGTGCAAAAAAACATACGTTCCCCACCCCTTTATTTATGCATGGTTTTTCTAAGCCCACCACAGTACATGCATGAAAACAGTGACCCACCGCCCTTGGATCATTATACGTTTCTGGGAAACTGCCCACATACCCCTCCCCAAAGGCCAACATTATGTCCTAATTGAGAAGTATGTGTTAATGTTGACCTAGGAAAGGGGAAGCAGTGCAGTTTCCCAAAAACGTATAATGATCTTCCCCTTATTTTTCTAGTTCTTCTCCCCCCCCCCGGGACTTTACGGTATAAGGGGTCGATAAATGCATGGGAAGGATGACTAAAAAAATTCGGATCCGTATACGTTTCCAGGAAACTATCCACAAAGACTTTGTCTAGCCACCTTAGCGTGGAACTTGATTCGATCAATGGAGCGCTGTCACTCACGTGGACAGCAGCTATGAAAACGGAAAGTTTTTATTTAACAAAAGAGTTTAAATCCCACTTGAATGGTAGTGGCGTAATGTGAAAACGCTATATAGAAAAAGATAAGGCGCGAAACAGTTTACAATAGTACGACGGAACCACGCTTCGCAGAACCCCGTTTATGACGGAAAATTTTCTTTTATTTTTTGTTTTATGCTCATGTTGCGGCTTCGGTCAGCTGACTCTGGAGCATTCATGAATTGTGAACGATCAGCAAAAAAATATTTTTATTATGAGGGTCAAATGACATCTTCATACAAATTAACGTACATCATGATACAAATTTTTAATTCATGAGTTCATGGGGAGCTTTTGTTTGATAAGGTTTTGCACGCATTCGCTCGTTTGGGTGTTTAACGCGCCTAAAACAACTAGCAAGGAATTCATATCGAACCCTTACAAAAATTATCATATCTTATTTCTAGTTTATTGCTATCTTAAAACTAGTTTCAACTATCTAAAATCTAGTTCCTCAACAAAACTCGCTATCTTTTTGCTGTTTTAGAGTTTGAGCAGATAGTGCATAGCTATCTCTGTCCTAGTTTTGTGCTAACTATTATATATCTGCCAGGTAGTTTGGGGATAGATAAAGTATCTTAAAACTAACTACCTGTGTAGATAGCAAAAAGATAGCCTAACCAACTACTATCTCAGTTATCTGAAAACTATCTTCACTGGAGTTAGTTAAAAGCTAGGCTATCTGATTTCTATTTTCATTTTGTAAAGTTTAACTCTCTACTATCGTAGTACAAACTTAGTGGTAGATAGTAAAAAGATAGCCTATCTTAAATCTATCCATTGTCCATAAAGTCATTTAATATGCTATCCAAAAGCTATCTTGGAAAAGATAGTGAAAAGTTAGGCTATTTGAAAGCTATCTGTTTCTCATGAAACACTTTATAACCTATCTTAAAACTATCTTGGACATACTGGTAGTGAAAAGATAGGCTCCAATTAAACCTACCAATGTTAACTATTATATGGCACTTCTCAAAGTCGGCAAATAGTACTATAATAACATAGGGTATCCTTATTAAGCCGACCATTTCTGTAAATAGCAAACTATTGTAAATTCTATCAAAAAATCATGCCACGGTTAGTCAGCTGGCAATGCTTACTTATTATACACAGAAAGCTCGATTAATCAATACTTGCACTGTATTTTAAACTTAATGTAAGAGTGAGACGCTTTTATATATTAGTGCTTGACAAAACCAGTAAATTCTAACATCACAAATAATCACATCACCCACACCACAATTTCTCGATAAAGGCTTGCTTTTGACTATTTCTTTTTTCGTTTCAGTTTCCCACATGTGTACCAACAGTACCATGTAATAATGAACAGCCATTTGCGAACATTTTTCTTTAAAAAGCGTTGTGCTCAGTTGTGTGTTGGAGGACTGTAATAATTAATTATCGTGCCTAGCTCGATCACCTTCCACACTACACGATAATACTGTTACTGCAATATCAATCGTGATCAATCCTGACTCATTTTAAGAAGGCCCGTTTTTTCAAAATACCTGAATCTCCCTTTTGTGATCGCAGATGAAGAAGGTGAACCGCTTTCTTTAGGCTGAGAATAGAAATATTCCAGTACAAGAAGAGGATGCCTGCATGAAGATTGAGTTCGCAGCATTCCTCAGTCTACGTCGAATCGATGACACGAATGTGAAATCTCTTTAACCCCACGATATCGTCTACCAATCTTCTCTTGCATCTGCCCTTTCGGAATTTTTCGCTCCGCTTGCACTGTCCTTGATAACCGAACTTTTCCTTTTTCTCAGCCATTTTGTTACTTTTTGGTTTCAATTGAGAAGATTCATAACTCATATCTTTAAGCTTGATAGCTCAAACAAGCAGTAGTTGACTCTCTGTTGCGGTACGTGACGGAAATGCCGTTGACTGCCTTTCATCCGGGTCTTCGGTCTTTAAAAAAATCGCGCGAAAACACAATCGCCTTTCATTCTTCAGCCGTTGGAAGTAATCGTTGAAGTCGTGGGTCCGTTGAACAACGGTCTAATCATTGTGGAGAGACTCAGAGGATATCAAACTGAAAGGATTTACTCACTTATTTACGGTTTGTGTATTTTTCACGTTCTATTGCTTTAGTCGATTTAGTCGTAATGTGTGGGTCCTTAACTTGTTCGTTTTAAATTTTTCTTGAAGAAGCGGTACCAACGTTTACTGTGACATTCAGTACAACTCGGAGCCAACTCAAACAGCCCACTGACCTTCAATAGTTTAACTCATGATTGAACTTGTCTTAAGCGCTAAGAATACCTATTATAGTTTGTTCATTTTTGAAAGTCCTATGGGAAACGTATTCTTTAGCGCGATCATAAATAGGATTTTTTTAAAGAAGATTGTCACAATTATCAAGAGGTTTTTGGGCTGATGATGATAGAAAAAAAAAGGGTTAAGTTAAATAAGCTTGGTGGTTATTGTTCCATTCAGTGACTAATACATTTTTTTTTTTATAAACGTATTTTATAATTCCTTACTTTACGTTTCTTTATTTTTTTGAATGAAAAAACGATCGATGTGAGGTGAGCCTCAAGTTTCCGGAGCTTAATCTGTCAGGTTTTTACCAAAAGTCTTGGCCGGTGCTCCTGGAATGTGCCGCCTTTTCCGCTAAGATAAGATAAGCAAATATTTGGAAGCACGGAGTTGTCTTAGTGTAAACAATTAAGAAAAAGTTGTTTGTGTTTGGTTTTGGACGATTAAATTTATTTTCCTTCATTGCTAGCTTTAATTGTTTTTGTTGAAACTCACTTTTCATTAGAATGTCCAAGTTTTCCTTCGATAAGAGAGATGTTCTTTTCTAAACAAGAACCTAAAATAGTGTTTCTACGACTACAATCACATGAGTCCTTATTATCACACCTAATGAATTCTACTGACTATTTTATTAACATCCAATTAATTTCATTCACATCATCTTGCTTTGAATTGAGAGACAAACTTTTCTCCGGAGTAATTAATCCTACTGATGTTTAAAAATAAGCAATGATTATTATATTTAAAGTTATTTTAAATAATTAATAAAAAAAGGAATCAATAATTAAATTCAAGTAGCTTTTGCAATGCTGTAAGCAAATAAAGCTTATTGTTGTTGTTGTTGTTGTTGTTGTTGCTGTTGGCTCAGGGTGCTTGCTGGCAGGAGGCCCGCTGGATTGTTCACAGCTCCCTATTTTTTATTTTAATTTAATTTTTTTTTATTTTAACAATACCGAGTTATTGTCTAATTTATCGTATGTCTACGGTCTGCATCAACTTATAAACACCCCAACTCGAGTGAAGAGTGCTTCCTCTATTTTGATGGTTGTAATCTTTACAAATTACTAGGACAGAGTTGTCTGTTTGGGTGTATCTCATGTAAGCCTAAGAGACCTTAGTCTAGTTTATGTTTTTCGTAAGGTTTCGATTGATCCATCCTTCTTTAAAGTTCATTCCACAGTATCTTATAGGAAATTTAAAAATTTTAATTCCGCGAGTTTTCGTTTCGATATTTCCCAGCAAAACTGGGACGGTGTAAACAACCACGAAGACCCTGGTCATCTGTGGAAAGCTTTGGAAAAGTCTTTTCTTTCAATGTGTCGATAAGCTCGCCCCTCTACGTTCCAAGCGCGTTCGTGCGATGAAATCACCTTGGATCACACCTCATTTGAAAAGAAGAATGCATGCCCGTAACATACTTAAGCTCAAAGCCGTTCTTTCGAAAAATGCTTATGACTGGTTGAAATTGACGAAATAAAATGAAACAGACCAAGGAACAATACTATAGAATGCCCTTCAAGACAATGAGCGCAATCCACCCAAGACGTGGCAAATCATTAATGAATTAACGTTAAGGAAAACTCATAGTTCTTCGGTAAAAGAGATAAAACTTGACAATAATTCTATTCGCGATCCATGTGAGCTGTCTTCTGTTTTCAATAACTACTTTTCAAGCCTTGGTCCGACGCTTATTAACGATATTCACCACCCAACTAACGGCCCTTGGCATTGCGATTATATCGTGAAGACCGAACATAGATTTGATCTGAAAACAACTGAACCTTCCAAAGTTTTTACTTTATTGTGAGTCTAAATTATGCGAATCAAAAGCGACAGGCCTTGACAAGATCTCCGCTAGACTTCTTCGTGAGTGCACTGACCTTATCGCCTCTTCTGTTTGTTGTATTTTCAATCGTTCTATTACAACAGGTATTTTTCCTGAAGAATGGAGGTGTTCTAAAGTTACTGCACTCTTTAAGCAAGGAGAACGCTCCGACTTAAATCATATAACTACCGTCCGATCTATATAATTCCCGTCATAGCGAAAGTCTTAAAGAATCGTTTGTGATCAGTTCCATATCCTCTCGAACACAATTTAATTTCCAGTAAGCAGTCAGGGTTTCGATAGCTTCACTCAGCTGTCACTGTCCTGTTAGAGGCTGTTGACAGCTGGGCTTTTAATATTGATACAGGCAATGTTAATGGAGTTGTTTTTCTTGACTTAAAGAAGGCTTTCGGCACGGTCGACCATTCCATCCTTTTATCTCAATTATATAGCTATGGTGTTAGAAATTCTTCTATCTGAATCTTCGCAAACAAAAATGTATTTTCAACGGTTCCCTCTCTGGCGATCTATATCTAATTTTCGGTATCCCACAAGGCACCATCCTCAGTCTTCTTCTCTTTATAGTCTACATAAACGATCTGCCGAACTGTCTCACAAATGTTCAATATAGGATGTATGCAGACGATAAACACTTGACTTTTGCTAGTAATAATGTGGCACATCGAGAACGTGCTCTTAATGAGGACCTGGCCAAAGTTAATGTTAATGAGTAGCTTATTGCTAATAAATTAACTCTTAATAAGTCTAAAACGGAATTTATGTTAATCGGGTTTAGGCAAAGGTAACAGACTTTCAATCCACCTTCTTCCCTCTTTATCGATAATGCTCCTATACATCAAGTTGTATCTACTAAATCTCTTGGTGTTCAAGTGGATGAGAATTTGTCGTGGAATGTACATATCGATAATATAGCTAAAAAGATTGCTTCTGGCCTTGGTATCTTGATAAGGAGTCGGCCTTTTGTTACATTTTAAGTGTTCTCAACCATATAATTATAGAGCCTTAGTGCAACCATATTTTGATTACTGTAGCGTTGTTTGGGGAATTTCAACAAGTCCCTTGCAACTAAACTTCAAAAACTTCAAAATCGCGCCGCCCGTATCTTGACCTTCTCTCCTTATGATGCCAGTGTTGTCAATCTTTTTACATCCTTAGCCTGGAAAAAGCTGGAGGCTCAACGGAAAATTGAAACAGCGTCTATGGTTTATAAGTCTCTAAATGGCCTTGCCCGGCAATTTTCTTATCGTAATGAAGTCTCTAGTTACTCTCTCAGGG
This sequence comes from Porites evermanni, assembly GCA_942486025.1. Lineage (NCBI taxonomy): Eukaryota > Metazoa > Cnidaria > Anthozoa > Scleractinia > Poritidae > Porites > Porites evermanni. The sequence goes on along the minus strand of CALNXI010001833.1, from coordinate 81,143 downwards.
ATTCCGAAGGCAAGCTTGCTATTCCACTGCCCCGTACTAATAATGTTAAAAACAGTTTCGGTGCTGCGCAATAGTCTACCTATTGACCTCAGGCAAGCGCAAACTCTTTCCGCTTTTAATCACGGATGCAATGATCTCTTCTGAAATATGTTGATAATCACGGTAATCATGTAAAGCAGGCAAAATTTTTTTAGTTAAGAATGTTATTAAAGTTAATTAGTTAAAGTTTCAATCAGTTAAAAAACTTACAATTTTTGTAGTAGCTCACTTAGCCTGATGATTTTTTAACCCTGGATAAACAAAGTTTGTTACGCGGGTAATCTTTTAGAGGACGGGTAGCTTGCAAACCAAACTGAACGCAGGGTTGTCGAAACAGCAACAAGAAGATTTATTCCAAGAATGAACGTAGTTTCCGCTGAGTAAAACTCCACAACAGCACGTAACTCGTTAAACTTACACGGCCTCCGCCAACTTCAATTAACTTGATAAACTTACACGGCCTCCGCCAACTTGAATAAACACTGCTAAACACGACCAACGTCAAACTCTCTTCGCTTGTGAAAACTAGTTAAAACTTAACTCGGACTCGCCTACTTATATACTTTTACAATAAAGTTCTAGAACATTCCAAATAGTCTAATTATAAAAAGATTACAAAATATACCGCTTTAAAAACGCTTACCCAAGATCCTAAAATAAACAAATTATGAACTCTCGCGAAGCTTGTAGAAAGTCACGCTAGTCACGCAATACAATTTTTCGTAACAAAGATATTGTTGTTGGCTCATTGCCCGAATGAGCTTTAGTACGAGTGGAAATCAAATTTCCTGGCAATTGCTGATAAAAACGCCCCAATACGTACTACGCGTGTGCGCTCCATCAAGTCACCTTGGATTACAGTCGATTTAAAAAAAAACATGCGTAGTAGGTATAATATGAAAATACAACACGCTATTAACTCCAATTATCCGCACGATTAGGCATGCTTTAAAAGAATGCGTAACAAAGTCAATGTTGCGATCCGACAGGCTAAGGAATTATTTTACAAAAATAAATTCAGCGAATCTGACGGCGACCCGCGTTAAACGTGGCAGGTGATCAATGAGCTTACTTGTCGCAAAACGGGCAGGTCCTCGGTTAGGGAATTGACTCTGAATGGTGTTTCAATAACTAATTCGGGCGCTTTGTTAACCCATTCGCCCCTGAACCGCCCGTCATCGCCCGTGCGGATCCAGGTCCTTTCTACCCTTTGTGACGTCATCAGTTTTAACGGTCAAGGACATCTTTCTTCGCTAACTTGTGTAGAGTGAAGAGATCTTTCAAACCATACCAGAATGAGCACAATTCAGTCAAGGACACCGGAGAAGGAAGCAAGAAACAACGTGACATTGACCTGAAAATCTCCATGAAAATCTTGTTCCATTGCCCACCTACCTTTCCTTTCACCTAATCCTAAGATCCTAAAAGCTTTCCTAAAAACTCTTCCCACCAAAATGAAGCCTACTAAATGCCCAGCAAAAGAAAAAAAAAGTGAGGCAAGGAAAGCGAAAAAAGAAGGGAGGAGAAAAAGCGAAAAGTAAAAGTCAAGACTGCTGTGTCACTTTTAAACCGCATGCCCGAACTTCGCAAGCTGATGTTTTGCATCTGGATCAGAAGGCCGCCAAGTGTACGACCTGTACACCGGTTTGTGGTAAGTTTTAGCCCTTTATAGCACGACAGTGACCTGAAAACCACTCGACTAGTGTGGTATTCCCCAGGTAACAATATTAGGGCCTTTACTGTTTTTGCTATATATCAATTATTTGCCCAATTGCAGGATACTCCAGTGTCTATCTGCATTTCAACAGTTTTTTTTCCCGATTTCCATGGCTGCATAAATCCTGCCCTTGTTGCTGCTGATAGCATTGACCTGTTCAGCGAATGACAGGAGCCAAAGTTCATCCTCAGATGAGGGTTGCAAATCTTTGTGTACCGCATGTACCTTAGGCTTACTTTTCTGCAAGTCTATCTGGGGCTGTACTTTTCTTGGTGTCGTAAGTGAAACGGTTTGTAGGCAGACAGAACTGAAGTGGTTTTGCTTGGAACACTTTGTACAGGTCTTGCCATATGCTGGACATTTCTCCATTCCTCTTTCATGTTTTCTGCTACAGTATTTACACTCTCTCAGTGCCCTCCCTATTTTGGAGTCGTTTAGATGATGTACTACTTCTGCGCCGTGGCTGGAGATCTATTTCAGCTGGATGTTTGCAGCTTCAGCTGGTATACAATAGTTCATGCATTTCTCCAATCTCAGTTCTGCTTCTTGCAGCAGCTTCTAGCGTAGTCCATTGTCTGAAATACCAAATACGAGTCGGTCGCTAATCATTTCTTCCATTAGGGATCCAAAGGCACACGGTAGCCAGTGTGCGAAGTGCAGATGCATAGGTGTCAATTGTTTCTGCGGGTTCTTGTGCTCTGGCATGAAATTTGTAGCGTTCATAAATCGTATTGGTCTTGCCTACCCAGTAATTATTCCACAACTCCAAGAGTTTATCGATCCTACATTTGTCAATTTGACAATTCCTTTTTCTAAGGTCTAGTTTCAGAAAATATTATACCCCACCCATTGAGGGGAATAGGAAATTAAGGAGGAAATGGGGGTGAGAGAAACAATTACATAGTTTGGATAAAAGATAGTTGGATTTACCAGGGAACGGTGGTCCTAATACACATTCCCTTTTGTGGTGGGGTATGAATATTATCTTAAACTGCATTTATTATGATTTTTGCTTTGATTGTGAATAATGTCTAAGTTTTACTTGCATATTGTTTAAGACACGATTTAATGCCTGACGTGTGCAAAAAAACATACATTCCCCACCCCTTTATTTATGCATGGTTTTTCTAAGCCCACCACAGTACATGCATGAAAACAGTGACCCACTGCCCTTGGATCATTATACGTTTCTGGGAAACTGCCCACATACCCCTCTCCAAAGGCCAACATTATGTCCTGAGTGAGAAGTATGTAATAATGTTGACCTAGGAAAGGGGAAGCAGTGCAGTTTCCCAAAAACGTATAATGATCTTCCCCTTATTTTTCCAGTTCTTCTCCCCCCCGGGACTTTACGGTATAAGGGGTCGATAAATGCATGGGAAGGATGACTAAAAAAATTCGGATCCGTATACGTTTCCAGGAAACTATCCACAAAGACTTTGTCTAGCCACCTTAGCGTGGAACTTGATTCGATCAATGGAGCGCTGTCACTCACGTGGACAGCAGCTATGAAAACGGAAAGTTTTTATTCAACAAAAGAGTTTAACTCCCACTTGACTGGTAGTGGCGTTATGTGAAAACGCTATATAGAAAAAGATAAGGCGCGAAACAGTTTACAATAGTACGACGGAACCACGCTTCGCAGAACCCCGTTTATGACGGAAAATTTTCTTTTATTTTTTGTTTTATGCTCATGTTGCGGCTTCGGTCAGCTGACTCTGGAGCATTCATGAATTGTGAACGATCAGCAAAAAAATGTTTTTATTATGAGGGTCAAATGACATCTTCATACAAATTAACGTGCATCATGATACATATTTTTAATTCATGAGTTTATGGGGAACTTTTGTTTGATAAGGTTTTGCACGCATTCGCTCCTTTGGGTGTTTAACGCGCCTAAAACAACTAGCAAGGAATTCATATGGAAGATATACGATCCATCCATACACTCAGAATAACTGTTTATTTAAGTAAAATGTCATGTTTCGTAAAGACTGATACAACCCCACGTAAAACTACGTGTAGGTAGAATTCGAGAGAAGCATGTACGGTCCATCTATTTATCTTTTTTAAATTAGGGGAATACATTACATAACCCCTCATTATTGTTCACTTTCTGAAAATTTGGTGGCAGCTTTGACGTAATATATCAAGCATAAGACGCATTGTTTCATCACCAGATGAGACACCGAGAAGAAAGTTGAAAATACGACGCGAAGCGGAGTATTTTTGACGAACTGAACGGCGTTATATATATTTTCTTAGTGTTTAAAAGTTTCGAGGAAGCTGAAATATGCTGCACTGATCTGAATATAAATATTCAAACTCTTTCTCGTTTAGGGAAAGTGTAAGTAAACATATGCGGGGTACCTTAGGAGTAAAGGATTAAATTAAATGCCAAAAATGTGGACAAAGATCCTGTTAGTTGTAAACGTTGGATCTCTAGAAAAGAGATCTAATCAGCCAAAATATAAAGAACCCGCAAGGACGAGAAGTCCAAAGACTTTGCAGTAGTCTTTGGACTTCTCGTTCTTGGTACCTTAGGAGTAGTAGCCTCCCACGTAGACGTTCTTAGGAATTCTTGACGTGTTCCTCCCCAATGTCCAAAGAACATTTGCGTGGGAGGCTGCTCACGGGGAGAATTTACCAAAACGTTTTATACATTCCTCCCAGAGGCCCAATCTTTACTCTTTTATACACCATTGTGACTGAAAAGTACCCTTTTTCTATACATTCCAGTGAAAAGTGATAGACCTTTTAAATACCTACTTTTAAGAACGCTGGATACTCATTCCAAACCCTTGGAATGAAGTTGATAAGCAGTGTGACCGGAGAACAGCCATCGGTCTGTTCGAAATATTTTAACTAAAAGCTCTTCTCAAAACCTACTTCGTGCTACTGCTAGCACGACTGTAGTGCAAGTGTTACCCGACTTGTTTCAGACTTTGCATTTAATTCAGTCGGACAAAGTAAAAAATATAAATGTCAAGTGCGAGTAAGAAAATAAAAAAAAGCCGTTTATTGAATGTTTAGGCCCCGTCCACACGTGCCCAGATTTTTAACGGAGTTTTGTTCCTCTGTTTTAGCCAGCCCGTCGTGATCACACGTAATTGGCGTTTTCGGGCACCAATGTAAAGAAGGTTTTCAAAATCGGTCCCCTGAATGGAGATTGTTAAAGTGCCGGCTTCTTGTTTACGTGTGGACGGACGAGAAAGGATGTTTTCAAATACTGTGATGTCACACATCATATACTACAAACATTACTATGAATGCTCTGTAAGGAATGCTATCGCGTTTCCATCGTTTTAGCTTTTTTGGGCGAATCTATTCAAATAGGCTTTTAAATCTTCTTATTCTAAATAAATGCATTCATGATATATGAATTGAGTTCCGTGCAACATAACAAGACGTTTGAAACCAAATCGCGCTACTCTTCGCAGCGTGGTGAAGGCAAAATCAAATTCAATCAAATTGTAAATTAGAAACTATACGACTACCCACTATCTGACCTTAAATGTTTATGTATTTTGCCTTTTTCCTCCATATTATTGTAAACTAATTTAACTTTTTATTTTTATATTTCCTCTATTCACACTAGACATCTTTCAAACGCGGAGAACTTCAAACAGGCCAAGACGAACCAATACCAATTTTAGCACTGAAGCACACGTACCAACTCCATTTCTTTACGCATGCGCACAACCATATCACCCCGGCGGTGGCAGCCATGGACAGCTGTTTCGCCCTTACTGAGGCTCATCATCTCGGCACAGCCGTCGGGTCTATGAATGAGCGAACCCGTGATTCCATGCAACCAGTATTCTCCTTGGAAACGCCACAACCACTTGCGATAGGCGATTTCCCCGTAGGTAAGTACCCCTAAGCTCACAAGTGAGAAGCGTTGTTGAGTAACAAATATTATAAATGGTTTGTATAAGCCGAATTTTAGCCATCGTTATTTAGAGATCAAAAGTAGTAACAAAAATACATTAGAATTTCTTTTGTTAGCATACTATGGTAAAGTTATTTTTCTTTCTCCTGTACAGATAAAATTTTTTTCTGTCGGTTTTTTCCCAGATCAGTTTGAAAAAAAAAACCTAAGCGCATTAAATTTAACACCCATTAGGACTTCGTTTGAATTTAGAAAATGTTAGATAGGTTCATGATTCTAGTAACTGATAAGGGTCTGCTGGCTAAAACTAACAGCAAAAAGGGTCTTGTCACTGCAGTCGACTGAACTGAAACGATTAACAGACTAATCCTGAAGTTAATCCACTGACGTTAAGAGGCTGAAGCAATTCTACGTTCTCACACCGAAAACGGAAACTACTGGTAATTTACTTCTCATTTTTTATTATTTTTTTCCTGCGATACCTCAAGCATTAAATCGTAGTCAGGTGGTCAGTGTTTTTATCGAAAAACTTACGTAAGACTTATTAATAAGACGTTTGAAAAGGTTACTTATTAAAATAACTTGCCGTCGGATTCTGCGTAATTATAAACGCTTTTATTTTATTCCTATGATCTACAGCAGAGGACAATCTAGGATAAGGCCAATTACAATAATATTTTCAAAGACATGTAAAGCGAAGGGTTTTCCATATTCTCCTTTGTAGTTTGTAGAACCACAATATGAATGTGAAAATGAAGGTGGAATGGTTCAATTAACAAGCGCATGAACTAAAGTCGGTTCAAGCAGTAACGTTCGTGCCATTTTATCAACAGAAGTTAATTTCTAGGAGGATCTCGATGCTCGTCATCAAAACTTCTATCAGAATAGAAAATTTGCCTTAATGCTACATTTTTTTGTAGGGAATTCTTAATACTTTACGCACTAAATAATTTGAGAAAGTCAACCTTTTGTTGTCAATAATGATTTCCATGGAGAATTAACATCACAAATGCTGAAAATGGATTATTTGATGTTAATGTTTGGCAAAGAGCAGCAGAGAAATGATCCGAGATCTGTTAAGGATCTGTTGAATTGTTTTCTCTTATATTTTTCTTTCCCGCCACTAGTAGCAGGCTCTAATTTTTCTTTCAGCCATATGTTAAATTTCTCTTCTTGTCGTCTGTTATGTCATCTAATCTTTTTTAAAAACCTATTATATTAGAACTGTTAAAAAATTAGCTATTCAAGGTACCAATAACAGGATTTTAACTTTTATACGTCAATAATCGTCCTCGGAAAGTTGCAGATGGTATTAGTGAAAAAAAGTCTTGGCTTAATTACAGAGGCCTAGAGACTCTTAATTTCATCGTTGTTTACGAATCGTCGGACAATATTTAAACAGATAAAACAAATTATTCATTGAAACCAGACATTTCAATTTCGACAGTTTATTTTTTCTTCGAAAAAGGGGAGAAAGAAAAATGCATTTGCCTTTAAATTCAATGACTTTACTTTCAATATCTTGCCTCTCGCATTTGATAGTATCAAAAAAGTTTCAAGAATGACCTAATTGGCATGTACTCTTTTATTCCAGTTTAATAATCACCGTGTTCCGACATTCAATTCTTTCATTCTCCTCTGACAATAATCGAGCAGACACGTACAATTGTATTCCAATTAGATATTTACTCGATTCCGACATCAATTTTTTCTCTTCTATGGAATCCTTATTTCTTAAGCAAAAAGTGTTCAGACACAATCGTTTCATTGGTTCACTTTACTTCGTAAGTTTTAAGTTAAATAAAGCGGATGCTTCTGCGATTTTTTTGATTGGCAGAGAAATAATTAATTAACGCAAAAACATTGTTTCTGAGACGATAACATCAAGCAGATGCATACGAAATGAAGTGTTTGGCGCGGAGAAAGTGAAAGAAAACAAAAAAGTAAAAGACTTCTTATCATACTAAGTGGATGAGTTCCTAGTTCCGCTGGACTGGCTAGCAGGTGTTAGTAGGTACACAGTAAGAGTTTTTTTTTCCTTTTTTAAGTTCTGCTGAAGGTGTTCATTCATTTAGTTCCCTTTTCTTTAGTTTTCAGTCGTCAAAACGCTGTTACATTGCCTCTGTAAATTGCTGAGTATATTTGAGCAAGACGTTTTCCTTTGAAATAAATGCGTCGATTGAAAGACACTGGAGAGTCTTTGGCGAGCAGGGTCAGAATTTAATCACTACACCAGTCATATATTCAACTATGTTTATCAGAATGTCTCAAAAGCTGGGTGTCGTTTAAATGAATAGAGGGGTGGCGGGGCTGAGAACTACCGCTAATACTGAGCAACACCAAATCAGCACAGAAGACAAGTTTGCAAGAAACACAGCACTGCAAACATGAAAATGTTTAAATGGCAAGGGTGACATAGTAGCTTGTTGGACTTAAAGCTACTTATAGAGACTCCTGTTGATCCTGATAATAAGCCATGCATTAACCGGTTATAACCGGTGACAAACAGTGCAGGTGGGTTTGTATATGATAGGTAGGTAGGTAGGTAGGTAGGTAGGTAGGTAAGTGAGTGGGTAGGCGGGTGGGTTGGTGAGTAGGTAGGAAATTTACCTGCATTTCTTACGCCACAAAAGTGTCAATTGAAAGCTCATTAGCCCCCCTTTTTAGAGGCCCATTTACCACTAAAAAAAAAAGACATACAATTATAAGCCCCCCTCTTGCTTTGTTCCAAATGTGTTAAAATGAATTCGATTTATTAGCGATTTGAAGCTTGATTAATAACCATAAAAAAAAGTACATGCGAGACGAATTTGATCAGTACAGCTTGCTTGTTTCGAAACGCTTCCCTTTTCCGGTCATAAGCCCCCTCGCATATAATCCCATCCGTTAGTAAGCGCTCCCAAAACCCCTTAAAAGATGTATGACCCAAAGACTTATAAGCAGTAGTTTACGGTATACTGATGTAAAGGCAATGCAAGGGAGGCCCTAAACAGTCGAATCCGAACATCCCGTGATTCCATGACAAAATGTTTCTAAAACGCTTTACTCTTACCGATATTTTCCATGCTTATTCCTAAGAAACATATATCCCTACGCTTATCGATGAACCTATAACAATAATAATAATAATAATAATAATAATAATAGCTTATATAGCGCTGTTTCTAGGAATTCAACTGCGCTTTACAATAATTACAATTAAAATATTAACTATCATTCAAACTAATTAATTAAAAACTCCGAAACTATCAAATAATATAACAATCACATAATTACTAATTTATATAAACATATCGTGTACAACAACTTTGGAGGCTTAAACTCATCCTTGAAACACTGAACCAAAAACAAATAGTAAATATTTGTTCAATGTTAGAGTCACCACGTGCTAAATTCTGGCCGTGCGGGATAAGCATATTTAGCTCGAGTGTTATGTTTTCCTAATACAGCCCCTTTAACGTCCTCAAGGTTTAACATAAATTATGCGCAAATTATGTAAGCAAGTGAATGACAAAAGATTTGAAAGGACAATATCTCATGACCTGTATAGAGAGGAGAAGTGTGACGTCACCTTTCCATGGCCATAATTTGCATGTCATATTTTGTACCGTGTTTAATAAATCCAATTTTGAGCCTCTCAGATTCTCGGCTACTGAACCCCGAATTGCGTCAAAACTGGCAATGTAAGGTGTTATTAATTTATTTTTTCGTTATTTACTTGAATATGCTGGTGAGAATTTATGGTGGCATGGTTTTTGTGACAGAATTTACCGACCCGAGTGTGAAGCAGACCGAATATATGATGAGCGGGGAAGCGGGGATAATGCGGGGTGGAAGAACTGGCCTCAGTCCTGGCGTCTTTGGACGCCATATGTACAACGAGTTTGCTGAACATTGTTTCATTTCTCAGCACCAAGAGGGTTTTTTCCGGGTAATCCCTTTTTTCCCGCTCAAAAAACCTCCATTTTCAAATGCCAATTTCGAACTGGAAAGGTCTTCATCTGTCTGAAGGAGGTCTAAAACGAGCGTCATAGCTGGAGTTCATCGATTCTTAAAACTGTCAATTTTACTGTCGACCTCCCTAAAAGCGTTTAGTTGGGTTAGTTGTGTTGCCTACTTTGGAAGAAGCCCAGTTTCCTCATTTAGCATCGACACTTTTCTGATATTAATGAATTTAACAACTATGGGGTTTATTTCATGATCACGTAGCAATTGCGTGTAAAGTTATAGATGAATGTAAAGACACGCACAAACGAATCCAGATACCGCAAACTGCTGCTAATAAGCCCTTGCTTTATATATCTTCTTCAGGGGTTTTAGGAGGGCCTATAAACGGAAGGGCTTATATCATCCGAGGAGGCTTATAAACAGAATAGAAAAAACGCTTCCAAACAAGTTATGGCGGTGCTGATCAAAATACGTTTGCATTTACTAGTCCTTAATTAAGCTTCAAATGTCATAAAAAAA